>LNAC01000363.1:769621-811403 GCA_002007465.1 Ailurus styani | reverse complement strand
TGTCTCTCTGCCTGCCTCTCTGCCTACTTGTAATCTCTCTCTGTGTGTCAAATAAATAAATAAAATCTTTAAAAAAAAAAAAAAAGAAAAGTTAATGAGTTTAGCAAGTTATAGACTATAAGACCAAATATTTAAAAATCTATTATATTTCTGTGTACTAGCAATGATACTCAAGAACAGGCAGTAACAATCAATAGTGATAGAAATCAAAATAGTGTTAACTCTGCTAAGGTGATACTGACTTGGAAAGGATCACAAACGTTGGAAGTGTTCTGTATCATGATCTGGGTAGTGGCTACATGGTTTAAACATATATGAAAATTCAACAAGCTGCTTAAGATTAATGGGTTTTATTCAGTTTATTCTATGTGTGCTATACCTCAGAACTTCTTTAGGGGCGCCTGGGTGGCTCAGTTGGTTAAGCGTCTGCCTTTGGCTCAGGTCATGATCTCAGGGTCCTGGGATTGAGCCCCACATTGGGCTCCCTGCTCAGCTGAGAGTCTGCTTCTCCCTTTCCCTCTGCGTCTCCCCCCAGCTTTGTGTTCTCTTGCTTACTCTCTCTCTCTCAGATAAATAAATAAATAAAATCTTTAAAAAGAAAAAGCCTTTTTAAAAAATTCAGTCTAGGGTGCCTGGGTGGCTTAGTGGGTTAAAGCCTCTACTTTCAGCCTAGGTCATGATCTCAGGGTCCTGGGATTGAGGCCCGCATCGGGCTCCCTACTCAGCAGGGAGCCTGCTTCCTCCTCTCTCTCTCTCTGCCTGCATCTCTGCCTACTTGTGATCTCTCTCTGTCAAAGAAATAAATAAATGAATCTTTAAAAAATAAAAATAAAAATAAAAAATTCAGTTTAATCAGGATGAAAACCATCTCACATCGTGTGATATATGCCACCTGATACAAATTTCTGCCCATGGTGATACCCAAGAAATATTATTGACTGACTAGAGGAAATAATTTGTAAGCTCTCTTTTACTTTGCTTAAAATAAAACCACAGTTAGTTTATACAGCATTTTGTCTTTTGGTTAACATGGTCGTTAAAGTGAGACAGATAAACATTAGATTTGGATTAGAGAGTAGCAGGACTTTTTCAGGCTATAGGAACATCATGGCAATAATTTCAGGAAATGTATGCATTTCCTGCTACTGAATGCATTAGAGGGTGCTCAAAGTGTCGGTGAATTTATAATGTATCTAATGATTTAAAATGTAAAAATGTATTTAATGATTTAAGTTTATAATGTATTTAATGATTTAAAATATAAAAATCTATCGAATGATTCAAAAATGTAAAATGTCTATATACAGAAGCTAGGACAACCTTCAATTTGTAAGTAGAATTAATTTTCCTCAACAGAAAAATCTTTCCAGAAGAGAGATTAGAATAGACTAATAAAATATAATCACAGAGAATGTTGTATTTTTGCCTCCCTCTTAGGGGACTTCTCAAATGATCCGTGTGAGACATTGCTTCTGCTGTATGAGTTTGAAGTTAAAGCCAAAATGAATGATCCGTTACTTGACAGCTTCCTGGAATCAGTGTGGGAACTGCCTAATTTGGAAAGTAAAACATTTGAAACAATTGCATGTAAGTGCTATATTTATGTTTTTGGAAGACTGTTACCCATTTAGATTGTACTACTTTTTATTCTTCTCTCTGTTCTTCATTCTTTACCTTCAGGTGGGATATAATGTTTCCTCACAGCACTTTGTTTCTCCTTCTCTAATGGCATTCTTGAACTGTCATGTATTATTGTCATTAATGCATCTGTCTTTTTCTTTATAAGAGACTATAAGCTCCTGACGGTCATGAAGAGTAATTGCTTATATTTGTTGCACTTAGACACCTGAGTAAAGTGCATTACTCATAATAGGTGTGCCTATTCTATGTGTGGAATTGAATTATATAACTACACAATAGGGGGAGCTTGAACTTTGGAAAGTTGGTTTTACTCAACTAGATAGAAATGACAGTCAACTGCTTAACTAATCAAAGGTGATACAATCTTAGCAACTTATTAAAGTGTACAAAGAATGCCTGGCTGGCTCAGTCAGTAGAGATTGCATAACTCTTGATCCCGGGCCTGTAGGTTCGAGACCCATGCTGGATGTAGAGATTACTTAAAAATAAAATCTTTTAAAAAATAAAGTGTACAAAGAAATAGTGGTAATATTTTTTAACACAATTGCCACTCTCAAATTGCTGGCTGGGCTGTAAGTAAATAGAATTTGGGGTCCTGGAATCTGTATGGGGATATGTTGCAGGAAGTGGCCTAATTATTTTTCCTTTTTTCTCTTACCCTCCTTGGGAGCCTCTGTGTGGCTAATAAAGGTATTAGGCACAAAGGTCACATTTGCCTTTCCTTATCTCATAAGACAAAATTCCTAGACACACGGAGCAGGTTGTCAATACTTTACGGACATTTGATGGTGACCACATCTTGTATAATGGATCTCCAATTACAGAGACCTGGTAAATGCACTTGGAAGTTTTAGGGTTTGTTATCTCTGACACTCGCTCTCATGTCAGCTGTTTCCTGTTTTTAGTATCAGACCAAAACAGTATATTGTAGTATAAATCTGTTTTTGATTATTGCCCTTTTACTGATCTGCTTTTTGTTTCCACCTTTGTGTGCTTCTCCTTGACTCTGTCTCATAATATTGCTTTACCTGTAGGATTATGTGCAGGGTCACAGAAACAGTAGGTTCTCTGTTGATGTTTGCTGAAGAGATTACCCCGGTGACCCTACCACATTACTCTGCCCAGAATCTATAAACTGTCTCTGAAAGCCACCATGGACTCCTCATTTCATAAAATTTGTTTTTAGGTATTTTTGTCTGTTGGTTGGTTTGAGTTAATCCGTTCCAAGCCAGTTTCATTAGAGAGAGCGAGTTGTAGCCTGGAATGAAAACTGATAGATAAGGTGCTCATAGCCTTTTTTCTTTTCTTCCTGTAGCATTAGCAATGGAAATGCCTGCACACTATCCTTCTATTGCTCTGAAGGCCTTGAAAATGGCTTTACTGCTTTACAAAAAGAAAGAATCCATTGATGTTTTGAAATACAGGTTAGTAAATGTAACTTAACACTGAATCTAGGCTTTTTGATAACCAAAAGAGCTATGGTCAATGCCCCATACATAAGTCATCAATCATACTCAACTGGTCCAACTTAAAAGATGATCTTAAAAGATGAGGGCAGTCCTGTAACTCCTGACCTAAAAAGCCCTCACTCAAAACAGCTCCATATTTAGAGTTGTAATATAGACCAAGAATTAATTAGCTAGGTCAGGGAGTCTGGATTTCCCAAAAGAGGAAAAAAAAGGGACAAAGTTGCTTCTTAGTGTGAGACTGTATATATGATAAAATTACTAAGTACCTTTCAGAGATTAACGTAACAACCACCAACGTATCCACCACCCAAATTTAACAAATGTTAACATTTTGCAATATTTGCCCCAGATGTTTTTTCCAAGTACCTTTAAGGACTAATCAGTGCTCTGCATCATAATACAAAATATCATTTATTAGAGATTTTATGTTTTCTGTGCCTAGACATGGGGGAAATGATGTGTGATTTTTCTGTGGAAAACTTTATTACAGTCTTTCTTTTTCTGAGACATGAGAAACAGTTCTCCTGGAATTATTCCCAGTTTAAATCCCAAATCCCGGGCGCATGGGTGGCTCAGTGGGTTAAAGCCTCTGCTTTCGGCTCAGGTCATGATCTCAGCGTCCTGGGATCCAGGCCCACATCTGGCTCTCTGCTCAGCAGGGAGCCTGCTTCCTCCTCTCTCTCTGCCTCTCTGCCTACTTGTGATCTCTCTCTCTGTGTCAAATAAAGAAATAAAATCTTTAAAAAAATAAATAAAACCCAAATCCCTTGCCCATTTGGGGATGTAAAGAGATGCTTTAAAGTGCCTATAGATTGAACCAGCTCATAAAATATAATAAGCAGCTACAACTCCTTAGTTCAGGAAACTAAAAAAAGGTGAAAGACAACCATAGGCATAATAAAAAAGAATTGGTCAGCCCCTTTTATAGTTTCAAAAATCTGTGTTCTGAGGTTGTAGGCCAGATAAAAATGAGGGAGGAACAGAAGTGTTTTGAAGCTCGTAGTCTGGGATGAAATCCAGATTTTACTTATCTAAGCCATGAAGCCAATGATTTATTTCCTTATGGGATGAGTTTTCTCTTTTTGATTTCAGCAAATGTATCCACAACTTGATTAACCTCTTAGTGCCAGACGGGGTGCCAAATTCAGAACTCTGTCCCCTGGAAGAAGTTTGGGGTCATTTTGAAGATGCTCTGAGCATTATTATCCATAACGTAAGTCAAACAGTAATATTAAGCTATCTTTAAAATTAGAACTGGCTTCTGTGTTAGAAATTACATAGAATAGTGCTTTCTGATGTGCTTTAGGGTAAATAAATTCATTTTACAATATACTTACACCCTGGGTGTATGAACTGTAAAGAGTTAAAAGTAGAAAATTTCTGATACAGGTATACTATGGATTAAATGAAAATAGCAGTACCACCTGGAATTTTAAATTATTTTGTGTTTTCAAAACCTGGTAGAATTGTTACTTCCACTGTGATGATACTAACCCTTTGAAAAACCTTATTGTTATTCACTGAGGACCTGTATTTTTGTCCCTCTTCCGCTGATTTTTTTCTTTTCAGCACAGGTTTATTCAGTGTTTTTTAAATTAACTTTATTGAGGTGTAATTTACATACCATGAAATGCAGCCTTTGTATGTGTACCATTTGGTGATTTTAGTAAGTTTGTAGAGTTAATGCAACTGTCACCACAATCCAGTTTTAGAATATTTCCATTACCCCAAAATTTACTCTCACCTATTTGCAGTCAGTCTCTATTCCCACCTTAAGGCCCAGGCAACCACAGATCTACTTTCTATCTCTGTCAGTTTTCTCTTTCTGGACACTTCATATGAATGAAACCACGTAGCATGTGATCTCTTGTGTCAAACTTCTTTCAGTTTAGTGTAATATCTTTGAGGCTCATCCATGTTGCAGGTTATCAGTATTTTAATCCTTCCTGTATTATTATATTCTACTTAATGGATATATCATATTTTCTTTATCTACTCACTAGTTGGTAGACATTTGAGTTGGTTTTACTTTTTAGCTATTACAAATAATACTGCTATGATATTTGTATGATACTTGTATACAAGTTTTTGTGTGGACATATGTTTTGAATATATGAATTTCATGAATATATGAATTTCTAGGTCCTTTGGTAACTTTATGTTTAACTTTCTGAGGAGCTACAGTCTGTTTTCCAAAGTGGTTGCACTATTTTACATCCCTACCAGCGGTGTATGGGGGTTCTAATTTCTCCACTTTCTCATCAACACTATTATTGTCTATCTTTTTCATTATGGCCATTTTAGTGAGGATGTAGTGGTAGCTCATTGTGGTTTTGATTTGTATTTTCTTGATGGCTAATGGTGTTGATAATTTTTTATGTGTTTATTGACCATTTGTACACCTTCTTTGGGAAAATGTCTATTCGATTATTTTCCCATTTTAAAAATTGGGTTCTTGTTGAGTTGTAAGATTTATTTTTATATTCTAGGTACAAATCATTTATCAGATATACCGTTTGCAAATATTTTCTCCCAATCTCTGGCTTGTCATTTCATTTTCTTAATGACATAATTTAAAAAGCAAAAGTTCTAAGTTTTGATGAAGTCTAATTTATCAGTTGTTTCTTTTATGGTTCATGTGTTGGTCATGATAAGAAATTTTTGCCTATCTCAAATTTAGAAAGATTTTCTCCAGTGTTTTCTTGTAGAAGTTTTTATACTTTTATCTCTTACATACAGGTTTATGATCTGTTTTTAATTGTTTTGTTTATGATGTAAGGTAGGGTCTCTTATTTGATTTTCCGTGTGGATATCCCTTCTGTGCCGTTTGACTTTGGTTTTCTCATTTGTAAAGTGGAAATAACACCTGCTCTGACTCCCACACCAAGGTTTTAAGGATCAATTAAAATAATAATTTGTGTTGTAAACTTTAATAGCTCATACACATGTAAGGTGGTATTGTTACTATAAGGGAGCTATAAAATATCAAGGTTAAATGGCTTACTTAAAGTCTCACAGAAAGTCATTATTTGAGTCCACGTTATTAACCGTGAATCCTGACTCTGCTTTGGGCTCAGTTGCCTCTTCATGTAAAAATACGTGCAAACCACAGCATCGACTTCAATAATCTAGAATTCTCCTAGAGCTATGTAATTATGGCCTGTGTGAATTTAAGTTTTAAAAAAAGTTAGCATTGAACATTTTGGATATATATTTTTTTTTCCTTTCTTTTGGGAAGAAGAGAAAATTCTATTTCTAAGCCATGAGCCTTATTGGGACCTTCAGATGTGTTTGCCATAGTAACTAATATAAACTAAAATTAAATTATACTGTAAATGCAAATTGATCCATTTCCATAGTCTCTATATAAGGCCTAAACTACTTGGAGCAATTTTTTTTGCCACTATTATTCTATTACTGTTCCATCTTCCCTGGCTCTTGGGTTTCCTGCTAGAGAACTCAGTGTTTTTCTACTTTTTTGACAAGTCTCACATCCATTATTGCTCATCCCCTGAAACATGGTGGGATAGTTCACTTTCTTATGCAGAGATTAATTTAATAATCCTATTGGCTCCTTATATAATATATGTTGCTTTTGCCTGTTTTTTTTTTAAAGATTTTTTTTTATTTATTCATTTGACACAGAGAGAGAGATTACAAGTAGGCAGAGAGGCAGGCAGAGAGAGAGGAGAGAGGAGGAAGCAGGCTCCCTGCCGAGCAGAGAGCCCGATGTGGGCCTCGATCCCAGGACCCTGGGATCATGACCTGAGCCGAAGGCAGCGGCTTTAACCCATTGAGCCACCCAGGCGCCCGCTTTTGCCTGTTTGATTGAATGTGTTATGTATCTCCTTTGTTTGAAATGTTTGGGAGGAAATTCTGCCCTTGTTTGACTTTTGTAGTGACCAATCACTCATTATTTATTGAGCAGATAACCTTTATCAAGTGCGTCCATACTGTGGCAAAATGGCTATCACACAAATATAAAACCTTGTGTCTCACAGCGTCATGCTTTACATTTTACAAAGGATTCTTACAACCATTATTTCATATGATCCCTGCCCCCGCCCCCAGCATTCCTGTGAAATAAGAGAATGCTGTGTTATTATCCTTGACAAATCCTTTCAAATGAGGAAACTTTTAAGTTTCAGAAAATTCAGGTTACCCCATTGGTGGTATAGTGGTGAGCATAGCTACCTTCCAAAAAAGTCGAGTTACCAATTTGGCTAAGTTCATATGGCTAATGAATGAAGAGAAGAGTCTGCACTAGAACTCAGGTCGTTTGACCTTACTTCCAGGGCTCTTTCCTCCAGAACACACATCTTCTTTACCTGCTCTTGCTAGGCTTCAGTTCAAAGGAGAGCCTCAACTTGGTAGTCAGAAGCTATTGCCAATGAAAAAGCAGGAAGGATGACTTACATGCTTAAACAGGCAAGCCTATATTTAGGTTCATATTCTAGATTATTTTTAAGAGGAAATGGATTGCTCTGGTTTTTCTTTTCTTTTTTTTTATTATGTTATGTTAGTCACCATACAGTACATCATTAGTTTTTGATGTAGTGTTCCATGATTCATTGTTTACATATAACACTCAGTGATCCATGCAGTACGTGCCCTCCTTAATTAAAATTTTATTTTGAAATAATTGTAGATTCACATGCAGTTTTAAGAATTAATACAAGAAATCTTATATATGCTTTACCCAATTTTTCCCAATGGTAACATCTTATATAAGACAAAATCACAACCAGGATGTTGACATTATTACAGTCAAGACACATAATTTTTCTATCACAGGGATGGCCTCATGTTGCCCTTTTATAGTTCCCACCCACTTCTTTCCCACCCCAGCTCCTCCTTAATCCTTGGCAACCACTAACCTATCATCAATTTCTGTAATTTTGTCATTTCCATAATATTCTATAAATTGAATAATACAGTATCTAATTTTTGAGATTTGGAATCATATAGTATATAACCTTTTGAGACTGGCTTTTTTTTCAGTCAGCAGAATTTTCTGCTGACAAGTTACAAGTTGTTGCATGTATCAATATGTCATTGTTTTTTATTGCTCAGTAGTATTCCATCGTATGGATGAACTGGTACCACAGTTCACTTAACTATTGACTTGTTGAAGGACATCTGGGTTGTTTCTAGTTTGGGGCTATGACAAATAAAGCTGCTGTAAACATTTGTGTACAGGTTTTTGTGTGAACATGAGTCTTCATTTCTCTGGGATAATACCTAAGAAGGCAGTTGCTGGCTCATACTGTAATTGCGTGTTTAGATTTTAAAGAAACAGTCAGACTGTTTTCTAGAGAGTCCATAACATTTTACATTCTTAGAAGTGTGTGAATAACCCAGAATCTCCACATCCTTGTCGGTATTTGATGTTGTCACTATTGTTTTATTTTAACCATTCTGATAGGTGTGTCATAATATCTTGTTGTGGTTTTAACTTGCGTTTCCCTAACAGCTAATGATGCAGACCATCTTTTCACGTGCTTATTTGCCATCTGTATATCCTCTCTGGTGAAATGTCTGTTCGTGTCTTTTGTCCGTTTTGTAATTGGATTGTTTTTCTTGTTTACTGTTCAGTTTTGAGAGTTCTTCATAGTGTAGATACTAACCAGATGCGTGGTTTGAAAATATTTTCTCCCAGTCGCAGCTTGTCTTAGTCATCAGCTTACAAGGTTGTTCACAGAACAAGTTTTTAATCTGTCCATTTTCGACTTTGTCTTACTGATCCTACTTTTGGTATCAAGTCCATTGTGCCTTGCTACATCCCAAAGATTTTTCCCTGTTCCCTTGGATTTTTTTAAGTTTTTATAGTTTTTATAGTTTTCTGTTTTACATTTAAGTTTATGATACATTTTAAGCTAACTTTTGTATGAGGTATGAGATTTAGGTTACAGTTCATTTTGCCTATGCATGTCTATTGTTCTAGCACCATTTTCTTGACAAGGCTGTCTTTCCTCCATTAAATTGCTTTTGTACTTTTGACAGAAATCAGTTGGGCATATTCATGTGAGTCTGTTGCTGGGCTCTCTGTTCTGTTCTCTATGTGTCTATTCCTCTGCCAATATCACACAGTCCTGATTACTGTAACTATATAATAAGTCTTAAAATCAGGTAGAGTGATTATACCCACTTTATTCTTTTGTAAAATTGTTTTAGATGTTTTAGTTTCTTTGCCTTTACTTGCTTATTTTAGAATAATCTTGTCTATGTCTACAAATATTTTTCTGGGATTTTTATAACTATTGTGTTGAACAGTATTCATTTCCTAGGACTGCCAAAACAAATGACCATGGACTGCTTATAACAGAAACTTATTCTCTCAGTTCTGGAAGCTAGAAGTCTGAAATCAAGGTGTCGGCAAGGCTCTCTTTGAAGTCTCTAGGGGGAGGATCCTTCCTTGTCTCTTCCCAGCTTCTAGTGGTTGCTGACAATGTTTGGCATTCCTTGGCGTATAGATTCATCACTGCAATTTCTGTCTCTGTCATCACATGGAATTCTTCTTATACATCTCTTGTTTTTCTCTCTTGTTATCAGGACACCAGCCATTATTGGGTTAAGGGTCCATCCTACTCACATATGATCTCATCTTAACTTAATTACATCTTCAGTGACCCTGTTTCCAAATATGGCCACATTCTAAGGTTCCAGGGAGAACACGAATTTTGAGGGACACTATCCAACCCAGTGCAGTATATATCAAGAATTGACATCTTTAGTTATATCTCAAATGAGAAAGAATTGACATCTTTATTATGTTGACTCTTCCAATCCATGAATAAAGTATGTCTTTTTAGATTTTTTAATCTCTTTCATTAGCAATATGTATTTTTCAACATACAAGTCCTTATATATGTTTTGTTAGATTTATACCTAAGTATTTCAGGTTTTTTTGAGTGATTATAAATGATGTCCATGTGTTAATTTCTAATATAGTCGAGTCTTGAACAGCATGGAAGTTAGGGGTATCAACCATCACACAGTCAAAAATCTATGTACAATGTTTGACTTCTCAAAAACTTAACTTAATAGTGTACTGTTGATGGGAAGACTTACCAATAACATAGTCAATTAATACATATTTTATATGTTATATGTATTATATACTGTATTCTTACAATAAAGAGAGCTAGAGAAACAAAAATAAGAAAATCATAAGGAAGAGAAAACACTACTGTACTGAATATATATTAAAAAATCTGTGTAAAGTGTATCTGCACAGTTCAAACCCATGTTGTTCTAGGGTCAACTGTATAAAGAAATATGGTAGATTTTTATGTGTTTGTCTTGAATCCTGCAACCTTGCTGAACATATTCATCTCTGGAATTTTGGGGGGGAGATTCCTTAGGATTTTCTTTTTTTTTTTTTTTTTTTTAAAGATTTTTTATTTATTTATTTGACAGAGAGAGATTACAAATAGGCAGAGAGGCAGGCAGAGAAACAGAGAGAGGAGGAAGCAGGCTCCCTGCTGAGCAGAGAGCCCGATGCGGGCCTCGATCCCACGACGCTGAGATCATGACCTGAGCCGAAAGCAGAGGCTTTAACCCACTGAGCCACCCAGGCGCCCCCTTAGGATTTTCTATGTAAACAATCATGTCATCTGCAAATAGGGACAGGTTTTTTGTTGTTGTTGATTTGTTGTTTGTTTTGTTTTAGGGTCTTTCTCTTCTTTTTTATTGAAGTATAATTGATATACAGTGTTATATTCATTTCAGGTGTATAATACAACAATTCATTAATTCAGTAACATGCATTATTCCATGCTCATCAAGATAAATCTACTCTTAATCCCTCTTCTCAAATAGGGACAGTTTTATGTCTTCTTTTCCACTATATCTGCCTTCTCTTTCCTTTTCTTGTCTTATTGTATTAACTAGAACTTTAAGCACTATGTTAAGGGTGGTGAGAGTGGGTATTCTTGCCTTGTTCACTATCAGGGGGAAAGCATTCAGTCGTTCGGTCTTTCTCCATTAAGTGTAACGTTAGCTGTAGGTTGTTGTAGTGGCTCTTTATCAACCTGAAAAAGCTCCCTAACTCCAGTTTTTTTCCTGATTCTGTCATGAATGAGTGTTGAATTTTGTCACATGCTTTTCCTACATTAGTTGGTATAATCATGTGACTTTTCTTCTGTCTAATATAGTGAATTACATTGACCAGTTTTAAATGTTGAACCAGACTTGTATCCTTGGAATAAACTCCACATAGTCATGGTGTATAATTCTTTGTGTATATTGATTAATTCTATTTGCTAGTGTTTTTGTTAAAGATTTTTTCATCTATATTCATGAGAGATATTGGCCCATAGTTTTCTTTTTCTTTTTTTTTCTTAAAGATTTTATTTATTTATTTGACAGAGACACAGTGAGAGGGAACACAAGCAGGGGGAATGGGAGAGGGAGAAGCAGGCTTCCCGCTGAGCTTAGTCCTAGGACCTTGGGATCATGACCTGAGCCAAAGGTGGCCACTTAATGATTGAGTCCCCCAGGCACCCCTTCATTTTGTATGCAGTCTTTGTTTTTAGTATTGGGGTAGTATGAACTTTACAAAATGAATTCGGATATGTTCCTTTCTCTTCCATATTTTTGGAAAAGATTGTATAGATTTTATGTTAATACTTTTCTGAATGTTTAATAGAATTCTCCAGTGAAACTCTCTGGGCCTGGATATTTTTTCAAGTGTTGTTAAATTACAAATTCACTTTCCTTAATAGTTACAGAGCTATTCAAATTATCTGTTTTCTATTGGGTGAGTTGTGGTCAGTTGAGTTTTTCAATGAAGTGTGACCCATTTCATCTAAGTTGTCAAATTTTTGTGTATAGAGTTCTTTGTATTATTCCCTTATTATTCTTTTTTTTAAGATTTTATTTATTTATTTATTTAGTTGACAGAGAGAGAGAGAGAGAGAGAGAGAGAGATCACAAGTAGGCAGAGAGGCAGGCAGAGAGACTAGGGAGAAGCAGGCTCCCTGTTGAGCAGAAAGCCCAATGCGGGACTTGATTCCAGGACTCTGAGATCATGACCTGAGCCAAAGGCAGAGGCTTAACCTACTGAGCCACCCAGGCGCCCTCCCTTATTATTCTTTTGATGTGTGCAGGGTCTATAGTGATATCCACATATTTCATTTACTGATAACGATAATTTGTTTTCCCTTTTTTCTGTAGTTCTTGCTAGAAGTTAATAAATTTTATCCATTTTCTCAACGAACCAGCTCCTCCAATGGTTTTCTCTGTTGTCTTTGTGTTTTCAGTCTTGTTGATTTCTGCTCTAATCTTTTACTTTTTTCTGCTTATTTTGCATTTAGTTTGCCTTTTTCTAGGCTCCTGAGATGGGAACTTAGATGATTAATTTGAGACTTTTTCTCACGTATGCATTTTAGGGCTGTAAATTTCCTTGTCAGTTCTGTTTTACCTGTGCCTACACATTTTGCTCTGTTGTATTTTCACTTTCAGTTATTTCATTGTATTTTATTTCTCTCAAGACTTCCTCTTTGAGGGGCACCTGGGTGGTTCAGTCATTAAGCGTCTGCCTTCGGCTCAGATCATGATCCGGGAGTCCTGGAATGGAGCCCCGCATTGGGCTCCCTGCTCGGCAGGAAGCCTGTTTCTCTCTCCCACTCCCCCTGCTTGTGTTCCTACTCTTGCTGTCTCTCTTTCTGTCAAATAAATAAATAAAATCTTTAAAGATTTCCTCTTTGAGTCATGAATTACTTAGAAGTATGTTGTTTAGTTTCTAAGTGTTTACAGATTTTCCTGTTATCTTTCTGATATTGAATTCAAGTATTCCATTGTGATCAGAGAACACAGCTTGTGTGATTTCAGTTATTTGAATTTTTTGAGATTTATTTTATGGACTAGGATATGATCACAGGCACTTTGAAAAGAAATATATCTGTTCTTGTTAGGAGGATTGTTCCATAAATGTTGAATAGATCCCACTGGGTGATGGTGTTGCCAAATTTTTATATATCTTTGCTGATTTTCAGGTTAGTTGTTCTGTTAGCGTTTGAGCAAGCATGTTGAAGTCTGCCACTATAACTGGAATTATTTGGCTTTCCTTTGACTCCTGTTGGTTTTTCCTTCATGTATTTTGTGACCGTGTTGTTGGATGCGAACACATTTATGATTGCTATATCTTCTTTATAGAGTGACCTTTTTATCAGTATATATTGTCTTTCTGTTTATCTGGTGATTTTCTTTGCTCTCAAGTCTACAATCACTAATATTTGCCACTCCTGCTATCTTTTGATTAATGTTGTTTACATGATATACCTGTTTGCATCTTTTTGCTTTCATCCTACCTGTAATTGTATATTTGAAGTGAATTTCTTGTAGACAGCATATAGGCAGCACATTTTTTAGTCCACTTTGTTAATGTGTCTTTTAATAAGTGTATTTAGATCACAATCCATTAGAGAGTAAGTCTGCCAGTTCATTTTGTTTTTTGGGTTTTGTTTGTTTTGCCCTCTCTGTTTTTCATTTTTTTCACTTTCCTGCCTTCCTGTGGATTACTTGAACATTTTTTAGAATTCATTTTGCTTCATCTGTAGTGTTATTAACTGCATTTCTTTGTATAGCTTTTTTTATTGGTTGCTTTAGATACTACAGGGTGCTTGTGTGTAAAACTTATTACTGTCTACTGCTGTCATCATGTTACCAGTTCAAGTGAAGTATAGAAAACTTAACTCTCAGGGCACGTGGGTGGCTCAGTTAGTTAAGCATCTGCCTTCAGCTCAGGTCATGATCTCAGGGTCCTGGGATCCAGCCCTGTGTCAGGCTCCCTGCTCAGTGGGGAGTCTGCTTCTCCCTCTCCTTCTGCCCCTCCCCCCTGCTTGTGTGCAATCTCTCTCACACTCTCTCAAGTAAATAAATATAATATTTAAATAAATAGAAACCTTCCCTCTCTTTACCCTTTCCCACTTATAATTGTCCTAAATTTTCCTGTATATGCATTTAGAACCATATCAGTGTTATAATTTTCACTTCAACCTTAATTTAGAAAACTCAAAAGGAGAAGGAAAGCTTATTGTATTTACCTATATAAAAATGCAGGTTTACTATTTTCTTTTTCCCCTTTTTGATGTTGCAAGGTTCCTTTATTACCATTTCTTTTCTGTTTGGAGAGCATCCTTTAGCCATTCTTTTAAGTAGGCTCCATGCCCAACGTGGGGCTTGAATTCATGACCCTGAGATTGAGAGTCACATGCTCTACTGACTGGGCCAGCCAGGCGCCCTGCCTTTAGCCATTTTTTTAGAGATCTGTTGGTGATAAATTCCCACAGTTTCTCTTTATCTGATAATATCTCTATCTCTCTGTCATTCCCAAAAGATGTTTTTGTTGGTTATAGGATTCCAGGTTGATGATCCTTTTCTTTCGGTATTTCAAAAATATTGTGTCACCTCTCTGGCCTCCAGGGCCTCTGGTGAGAAATCTGCTAATGTTTAACTTGTTTTCTCCCTGTAAGTAAAGTGTTGTTTTTCTTTGGCTGCCTTCAACGTTTGTTTTTGTCTTTAGTTTCAGAAGTTGGACTATGATGTCTCTTGGATGGATTTCTTTGAGTTAGTTTGGAATTCACTCAGCTTGGTGAATCTGTAGGTTTATGCCTTTTGCCATATTTGTAAGTTTTCTCACATAATTTAGAGTACTTTTTCAGCCCCACCCTCTTTGTCCTCTCTTTCCAGGACTTAGATGACAGGAAGGTTAAAACCTTTGTCATTGTCCCATGAGTCTCTGATGGCTTTATTCTCTTATTTTTTGTCTGTTTCCCTCCGTTCAGATTGAGTAATTTCTGCTGTTCTTTAAGTTCACCGATCTTTCCTCTGCCACCTCCATTCTGCTATTGAATCTGTTCATGGGAAGGGTTTTTTTTTCCTTTTTTAAATTTCTTAGTTGTTTATTTACCAAGAGAAACTATCACATAACCCAGTATTCATGTTTCATAGTTCAGGAATATAGGTCAGTGACAGACTTCAGTGGAACTCAAACCCAAAGGAATTCTTTACATGCAAAACCACTTTGCACTCTGAAAGATACCACCCGTCTTCATCTCCTCAGAATCTCTCATGGAGTCATAACTTCTGCAGAAATCTGCATATGCCTTCTTTCTTGGTTCCGCCACAGCAAACTTATGGAAAGCTGCAAGCCCCAGGGATACAGCAAATGCCCTGACAGTATGAAATCACAGAAGCTTGGCTGAAAGGCCTCACATCTGAGGTTTCATCAAAGCATTGAAAGTCATGGTAGTTACTCTGCTCAACACCAGCCTCAAACCCAGAGTCTTTCCTGATACTCATGGAGGTTTTTATTTCAGCTATTATGTTTTTCAGTTCTAAAATTTCCATATGTTCTTCTTTATATCTTCTGGTTTTTTTGCTGAGACTTTCTATTTTTTTTTCTATGAAGTATGTACATTATGGAAGCATTTTTATGATGGTTATTTTTTTATTTAAATTCCCATTAGTTAACATACAGTTAACTAATATTAGTAATATTAGTTATTACTAATTAGTAATATTAGTTTCAGGTGAGCAGTTTAGTGATTCAACACTGCAGTACAGCACCTGGTGCTCATCACAAGTGCACTCCTTAATCCCTATCACCTATGTAACCCAACCCCTTACCCACCTCCTCTTTGGTAACCATCAGTTTGTTCTCTGTAGTTAGAGGCTCTTTCCTGGTTTGATTCTTTTTTTCCCCAATGATCATCTGTTTTGTTTCTTAAATTCCACATATGAGTGAAATCATTTGGTATTTGTCTTCCTCTGACTGACTTCGTTCGCTTAGCATAATATTCTCTAGCTCCATCCACATCATTGCAAATGGCAAGATTTCATTCTTTTTGATGGCTGAGTAATATTCTATTGTGTGTATAGTGTATATATATGTATATATGCCTATATCTATGTCTATATATATGTATCTACATATATGTATGTATAGGTGTGTGTATATATGTGTGTATACACACACACACATACCACCTCTTTATCCATTTGGGCTTTTTCTATACTTTGGCTATTGTAGATAATGTAGCTATAGACATCAGTATACATATATCCCTTCAAATTAGTATTTTGTATTCTTTGGATAAATATTTAGTAGTGCAGTTGTTGGATCATAGGATAGTTCTGTTTTTAACTTTTTGAGGAACCTCCATACTGTTGTCCAGAGTGGCTGCACCAGTTTGCATTCCCACCAACGCTGTGGAAGGGTTCCTTTTCTCCACATCCTGACCAAGACCTGTTGTTTCTTGTGTTGTTGACTTTAGCCATTCTGACAGGTGTGAGGTGATATCTCATTGTAGTTTTGATTTGCATTTCCCTGATGTTGAGTGATGTTTTTTTTTAAATATTTTATTTATTCATTTGACACAGAGAGAGAGATTACAAGTAGGCAGAGAGGCAGGCAGAGAGAGAGGAGAGAGGAGGAAGCAGGCTCCCCGCTGAGCAGAGAGCCCGATGTGGGCCTTGATCCCAGGACCCTGGGATCATGCCCTGAGCCGAAGGCAGCGGCTTTAACCCACTGAGCCACCCAGGCGCCCTGAGTGATGTTGAACATCTTTTCATGTGTGTGTTTCCCATCTGTATGTCTTTGGAAAATGTCTCCTTCTGTCTTCTCATTTTTTAATTGGATTATTTGTGCTTTGGGTGTTGGATTTATGGATATGTCATATGCAAATATCTTCTCCCATTCCATAGGTTGCCTTTTAATTTTGTTAATTGTTTCCTTCACTGTGCTATGATGGTTACTTTAAAATCTTTGTCAGATATTGTATCATTTCTATCATCTTGGCGTTGGCATCAGTTGATTGTCTTTTTTCATTCAGTTTGAGTTCTTCCTAGTTCTTGGTATGTTGAGTAATTTCTTTTTTTTTTTTTTTTTAAAGATTTTATTTATTTATTTGACACAGAGAGAGAGATTACAAGTAGGCAGAGAGGCAGGCAGAGAGACAGGGAGAGGGGGAAGCAGGCTCCCCGCCGAGCAGAGAGCCCGACGCGGGCCTCGATCCCAGGACGCTGAGATCATGACCTGAGCCGAAAGCAGAGGCTTTAACCCACTGAGCCACTCAGGCGCCCTGTTGAGTAATTTCTTATTGAAACCTAGACATTTTCATACTATGTTTATTTGAACCGTCTGTTTTAGCTGGATTTCTCTGACACTGCTATGCCAGGGAAAAGAATTTGGACTTATTATTTCTGGGTGGAAATAGACTTTCAGGTTCTCCACTTGGCCTCCATTGATACTGAAGGGGGAGGACTCCTTGTTACTGCTGGGTGGAGATGGTGCCTCCATCTAGTGGAGACGGTCTCCACTAACACCATGGTGGGGGTGGCCTCATTATCTACTATGTGATGGTTAAAGTCCTGCCTCTTCACAAGTGTTGCAGACTTTGTTTCTCCTTTGTTCCACCTTCTCTGGGGGTGGAAGTCTAGGTTCCACTGATACTTCAGGGGGTAGGAGAATGTCTCATTACCAGCCATTGGGTATTAAAGTCTTGTCTTCTGGGGCACCTGGGTGGCTCAGTAGTTAAGCGTCTGCCTTTGGCTCAGGTCATGATCCCAGGGTCCTGGGATCGAGCCCCGCATCGGGCTCCCTGCTCTGTGGGAGAGCCTGCTTCTCCCTCTCCCCCTCCCCCTGCTTGTGTTCCCTCTCTCACTATGTCTCTCTCTGTCAAATAAATAAAATAAAATCTTTAAAAAATAATAAAAAAGAAATAAAGTCGTCTCCCTATCATTCTCTGACACCATGCAAGCAGTGGTTGGGGTGTCTCATTACACCCTAACAAGGATAGAAATTTAGGCTCCCCACTCGGCTTTTGCTGGAGTGGGTGGGGCTGGGACCACAGTTTTCTTCTGTGATGTTCAGCTTTAATGGAATAGTTAATGTCTAAAGGTTTTCTGTCTTGCATTGCTGCCCTTTTCCTGGTACTTTGACTAAAGAGAACAGACATTTCTTGGGGCTTTTGTCTATGCCTTTTGGCATCTCTTGCACCAACTTTCAGGTATATGAAGCAATTGAAAACCTAGGGAACTTAACCAGTATATCATTCCTTGGCCCCAAGGTTCCTAGCCAGTATTTCTTCTTCTCTCTACCTTTCAGAGTCTTATATTCATTTTATGGATAATGTCTTTTTGGAGTCTTCCTATGGTTATTTTATGAATAACGTCTAGGCTTTTTGTTGTACTTAGTAGAAGGAATAGGGATAAGTACATACATCTACTCCATCTCACAGAAGTGGAAGTTCCCTGGTTCATTTTTATGATCATACAAAAACACAGATAATAGGGGAAAATCCCTACACTCAAAAGGGAAAAACCAAATCTCACAGATGATATCTGAGTCACAAAGAGTCACCAAGACATATTGCATAACCAGCAAGAAGCCCAGAAGAAAGCAGCCTCATTTCTTTTACAAAGGAAGCTAAGGTGATTCAACTACTGAGCTGTACTTTCTAGGAGTTTGTTCCTCAGAGTATAGTCCACGGACCAGTAGCATCAGCATCCCTTGGGGGCTTGTGAGAAGTATAGAATCTTAGGCCCCATTCCAGACCAACTGAATCAGAATCTTCATTTTAACAATATCCCCAAGTGACTTGTTTGCACTGTGAATTGAGAATCACTGCTTGCCCGTTTGTCAGTATCAACTTTCTTTTCATGTTTAGTATTGACAGAATTACTACTTCTGCCAGTCTTCTAACAGCTTATAAACAGGACTTGGGATCTAAAGGAAATGAAAAGTAAAGCTTCATTCATTGAATTATAGATTTTAGAAGTGAAATGAATGATCTTTAAGGTTAATCTATTTCAATTTTATTATTTTATAAACTGGGGCCTTGAAAGATAAATATCTTACACGAGCTCGTGCAGCTATGCAACAGCAAAACTGAGAATTGAACCTGGAGCACTCTCTTCATAGTACAATGGTCTTGGGGTTTTTCCTTCATCAAATTTTTCTTCTTCCAAGCTTCATATCTCCTTGTAGCTGAAACTGAGGTTAATGCAAAGATATCTTTGATCAAGGCTTAGATATTGTGTCTCTTCTGGATTTCTGTAGTTTCCTAAGTGCGCTCTAAACTCTTTCTTCTCTTTTCCAGTTCTGCCTGTTCATCCCTATTAAATATATCTCCTTAAAACACAGACTTGTTACATCACTCCTTTTCCCCAAGTCTCCTTTCCCCCCAAATCTCTAATAGGCTCTGCATTTTCTAAATCCTATCCTCACTATCAAGGTTATCTATAACTTCATCCAGCTACCCCCAAAAGATAATGTTCCCCCCCCCAGAATTGTAGGCAATATTCTCCTTATTATCAATCTTCAGCTCTTCTCCCTTCTTCCTCTTAGAACAAAGCAGGATCTTTCCTCGAGACAGTATGTCCCTCACTGATCGTATTTGTGGAGGCCTTATCTTCTCCCACTCCCTTTTTCTCGGCAGAAGGAACTAAATTACCTGAATTCTTGCTTCCTGTTATCACTTTGTGCTTTTTACACACCATCTTCCTGCTGCTTTTTTTCACTTAAAATCTGTGTCTTCTGTCTCTTCATTATCAGTGTTGTCATGAACTAGCATTTTCTGAGCCCAATTTTTCCTTCCTCGGTAACATAAGTTTATTATCCTAAGTGACTTTGGCATCCATGTTATCAGTTCATCCACTTCACGGGGGTTTGGTTTTGATTTTTTTCACTACACAAGTTTTTGCTCTTCTTTAGCCACTGTCTATACCCCCATATAAGCTCCATTTCCAAGATTTTCTAGTTACTATAATCTCTCTTACTTCCCCACACCCATTCTTTGTTTTCACTTGGACTGAAAATAGCTCTTCCCATTCTCTTACAGTCCAATCTAACTACATTCCTTTTTTCCTTTCCTTTCCTTTTCTTCTTTCTTTTTTTGGTTATGCCTGTTGTTTCATTTTTTTCCCTAACCTTGTGACCCACTGCCATCAGTTCTTCTCCTGATAATAATCAGCAGAATCACTAGAGAAAAGCACAGAGCACTGGGTGTTGTGTAAGACTGATGAATCACAGGCCTGTACCCCTGAGACAAATAATACATTATATGTTAATTATGAAAAAAAATAAATTCTAAAAAAAAAGAAAAGCACAGAACTGTCCAATACAGATTCATGTCAAACTTAAAATGGATTCTTATCACTGCTCAGAAATCCTTTCATTCCTGTCAAGTTTTTTGCAAACTCAAGTAAAATGGCTACTTCAAGCCTTTTCTGCTCTAATAAAAAGCCTTTCATACTTTGATAAAAACTTAGAACTACTTCATGATGACCCTAGTAGGTGGTCTCATCATATCTTTTTAATTGAGTAGTTTAAGGACATTAAGTATGAGTTCCCCCACTGGCCCATGTGTCAACCATAACATTCTGCCATTGTACTTACTTACTCATCTTAACCTTTATCTCAAAAGAAGAGATATTCCTGCAATCTTACACATGTGAGTTTAAACTTCCTATACCTCCTGAAGCACTTTACCAGTTCTCCATTATTTTCAATCTCTTTCTACAGATTTTCCCTTTCTGCTCAAAAAATGTCATAAGTCTCCAACAAATGGAATGTATACCATGTTCCTGGATGTGATGGGATGGGAATAGGACTTGAGAAGGCTTAATAGGACTCAGTTTCCCTAAATTCAATCAAAATAAAAATCTCAATAGTATTTCTTTTTTTTTAAAGGATTTTATTTATTTATTTGTCAGAGAGAGAGAGAGAGAGAGTGAATGAAAGCAGGGTGAGAGGCAGGCAGAGGGAGAAGCAGGCTCCCTGCTGAGCAAGGAGACTAAATCCCAGGACCCCAGGATCATGACCTGAGCCGAAGGCAGACACGTAACTGACTAAGCCATCCAGGTGTCCCTCAATAGGATTTCTTTTTTTTTTAAATTTTTTAATTTTTTTTATTATTTTTAATTTTTTTTATTATTATTTGCCCCAGGGGTACAGGTCTGTGAATCATCAGGCTTATACCTTTCACAGCATTCACCAATGCACAAACCCTTCCCAATGTCCATAACCCATCCACCCTATCCCTACCCTCAATAGGATTTCTTAATAGGATTTTTTGAATGAAATGTGATGATGCTAAAATTCTTCCCCCAAAGAAAATAAGCCAAGGGAAGATTTGTTTGGTGAAATATAAAAACTATAATGTATTATTAATTTTGAAAGTATGATATTGGTTTAAACAAAAACACAAATAATAATAGAAGAGGACAGACCCCAGAAAAAAGACCCACATATCTATGAGAATGTAGTATGCAATGAAGGAAGTATATCAAATCACGAGAGATTAAAAAATGACATAAGGACAATTTAAAAAGTAAAGCTAAATCCTTACCTTTAAACTGAGAGGCAGTATAACATAGTGGTTGAACACAGACTTTGGAGCCAGACTGCCCCTTTAAAATCTGGCTACACCATTTATTAGCTGTATGACCTTGGTCATATCACCTCACTCCCTGTGCTTCTGCCATCTGTAAAATAAAGATAATAATAGTGTCTATTTTACAGTGTTATTAGTAATATTAAATAATATATATAAAGTACTTAGAGAGTTGTCTAGCACATAATGAGTAGTATATAAGTGGTAAGTATTCATACTGTTTTTTACCTCATACCATCCACAAAAATAAAGACCCAAAGAAGGAATATCCGGATGGA
Organism: Ailurus styani; assembly: GCA_002007465.1. NCBI lineage: Eukaryota > Metazoa > Chordata > Mammalia > Carnivora > Ailuridae > Ailurus > Ailurus styani. The sequence continues at coordinate 789,614 of LNAC01000363.1, read as the reverse complement.
TTAAAAAACTAAACATGAGGGGCACCTGGGTGGCTCTGTTAGTTAGGACACTGACTCTTGATTTTGGCTCAGGTCATGATCTCAGGGTCCTGGGATTGAGCCCTAGGTCAGGCTCTGCACTCAGTGGGGAGTCTGCTTGAGGATTTGCTCTCTGCCCCTTTCCTGGGTGGTGCTCTCCCTCTCTCTCTCCCTCCCTCCCTCTCAAATCAATAAATAAATCTTATTAAAAAAACAGCTATGGGGCACCTGGGTGGCTCAGTCCCTTGGTCCTCTGACTCTTGATTTCGGCTCGGGTCATGGCCTCAGGGTCATAGGATAGAGCCCCACATCTGCTTGGGATGCTCTCTCTCTCCCTCTCCCCCAGCACCCCCCCACATGCACTCTGTCTCCCTCTTTCTTTCTCTCTAAAATGAATAAATAATTCTTTAAAAACTAAAATTAAAAAATTAAAGAACTAAACAAAATCAAAGATATAAAGGTATTAGGAAAAAATACAGAAAAACCATTTTTTAAATTATGGGATGGAGAGGACCCATCCAGAAGCTGGTACAGGAAAAAAATAGATTCAGTTACATAAATTTTTTATATATATTTTTAATTTATTTATTTGACACACAGAGATCAGATCACAAGTAGGCAGAGAGGCAGGCAGAGGGAGAGGAGGAAGCAGGCTCCCTGCTGAGCAGAGAGCCAGATGCGGGCCTCGATCCCAGGACCCTGAGATCATGACCTGAGCCTAAGGCAGAGGCTTTAACCCACTGAGCCACCCAGGCGCCCTACATAAAATTTTTTAAAGATTTTATTTATTTATGTGACAGAGAAAGAGATAGAGCATGCAAGCACAAGCAGGGGGAATGACAGAGGGAGAGGAAGAAGCAGGCTCCCCGCTGAGCAGCAAGCCTGATGCAGGACTTGATCCCAGGACTCCAGGATCATGATCTGAGCTGAAGGCAGACACTTAACCAACTGAGCCACCCAGGCACCCCTCAGTTATATAAATTAATAAATGACCCAGGATACCACAGAAAGCTTTAAAATAAGCCACAGACTTAGATAAAATATTTATAGCATTTTTATTTATTTTTTAAGTTGACACACAATGTTACATTAGTTTCAGGTGTACAGCTTAGTGATTTGACAAGTTTATACATGATGCTGTGTTCAGCACATACATCACTATTACAGTATCACTGACTGTATTCCTTATGCTGTACCTTTTAATCTCGTGAATGATCCATTCCATAACTGGAAGCCTGTATCTCTTTCTCCTCTTTATCCATTTTGCCCAACCCCTGCCTCTCTCCGCTTATGTTTTTTTTACAGTTCTCTGTATTTATAAGTCTGATTCTGCTTTTTGTTTGTTTATTCATTTGTTGTTTGGGTTTTTTTTAAGGTTCCACTTATAAGTATAATCATATGGTATTTGTCTTTCTCAGTCTGACTTATTTAACTTCGCTTAATACCTTCCATGTCCATCCATTCATGTTGTCTCAAGTGGCACAAGCTCATCCTTTTTTATGGCTGTGTAATATTCCTGTGTCTGTGTGTGTCTGTGTACACACCACACTTTCCTTATCCATTTGTCTGTCGATGGACACATAGGTTGTTTCCATATCTTGGCTCTAATGTTGCAGTAAACATAGGGGTGCATGTATCTTTTTGAATTAGTGTTTTTGTTTCCTTTGGGTAAATACCCAATTGTGGAATTATTGGATTATATGGTATTTCTATTTTTAATTTTCTGTGGGACCTCCATACTGTCTTCTTTCCACAGTGGCTGCACCAGTTTGCATTCTCACCAACAATGCATGAGGTTCTTTTTTTAAAAGATTTTATTGATTTATTTGACAGAGAGAGACATAGCGAGAGAGGGAACACAAGCAGGAGGGAGTAGGAGAGGGTAAGCAGGCTTCTTGCTGAGCAGGGAGCCCGGTGCGGGGTTCTATCCCTGAGCCAAAGGCAAACACTTAATGACTGAGCCTCCCAGGCGCCCTGAGGGTTCCTTTTTTTCCACATTCTCACCAGCAGTTGTTCTTTCTTGTCATTTTGATTTTAGCCATTCTAACTGTTATAAGGTGATATCTCATTGGAGTTTTGATTTGCATTTCCCTGATGATCAGTGATGTTGAACATCTTTTCATGTGTCTGTTGGCCATCTGTATGTCTTCTTTGGAAAACATCTACTCAGGTCCTCTGTCCATTTTTTTTAAAGATTTTATTTATTTACTTGACAGAGAGAGAGAGAGATTACAAGTAGGCAGAGAGGCAGGCAGAGAGAGAGGAGGAAGCAGGCTCCCTGCTGAGCAGAGAGCCCGATGCGGGGCTCCATCCCAGGACCCTGAGATCATGCCCTGAGCTGAAGGCAGAGGCTTTAACCCACTGAGCCACCCAAGCGCCCACCTCTGTCCAATTTTAATCAGATTGTTTTTTGGGGGTTGAGTTGTATACATTTTTATATATTTTGGATATTAACACCTTACCAGATATATCATTCGCAAATATCTTTTCCTATTCATCAGGTTCTTTTTTATTTTGTTGATGGTTTCCTTTGCTGTGCAGAAGCTTTTTATTTAAATGCAGTCCCAATAGTTTATTTTTGCTTTTGTTTCCCTGGCCTTAGGAAACATCTAGAAAAATGTTGCTTTGGCTAATGTCAGAGAAAGTACTGCCTGTGGTTTTTTTTGTTTGTTTGTTTGTTTTTGCCTGTGTTCTCTTCTAGGATTTTTATGGTCTCACATTTAGGTCTTCCATCCATTTTCAGTTTGTTTTTGTGTATGGTGTTAGAAAGCGGTCCAGTTTCATTCTTTTGCATGTGGCTGTCCAGTTTCAACACCATTTATTGAAAATACTGTCTTTTCCCCTGTTGTATACTCCTACCTCCTTTGTCATAGATTAATTGACCATGTAATCATGGGTTTATTTCTAGGGTCTCTCCACTCATCTGGCTTCTGCTCCATTCATCTGTGTGTCCACTTTTAAATTAAAAATCAGTAAGAAAAAGATTACCAACACCAGAAAAAAATGAGCAAAAGTGATAGCTTTTTTTGTAGCTAGGTAAGCTACAAAAGAAGACATGCAGTTGGCAAGACAGTAACCAGTCAAAGGCTGGTGAGTACCCCTGGCTTCTACTCTTATCTGTGCCACAAAAATACTGTGTAGCCCTAGGCAGATGGCACTGAATCTCTTAGCCACTGTTTCGTTATCAATAAAAGGAGGTTTCTAGAGACTTCCACCTCTGTAATGGCAGTAGGAGAATCTGAATGGGCATGTTCCCCAGCAAAACAACCATACTGGTGAAAATTATTTAAAAAAAAAAACAAAAAAAAACCCGACTAGGGGCACCTGGGTGGCTCAGTTGGTTAAGCGTCCAGCTCTTGATTTCAGCTCAGGTCATGATCTCAGGGTCGTGTTCTCGAGCCCTGCATCAGGCTCCTCACTCAGCAGAGAGTCTGCTTAAAGGATTCTCTCCCTCTGCCCTCCCTCCACTGGCATGCACACACTCTTTCTCTCTTCTTTCTCAAATAAAAATATATAAATCCAGGGGTGCCTGGGTGGCTTAGTTGGTTAAGCATCTGCCTTTGGCTCAGGTTGTGATCTCCAGGTCCTGGGATAGAGCCCCACATCAACTTCCCTGCTCAGCGGGGAGCCTGCTTCTCCCTCTGCCATTCCCCCACTCCTGTGCACTTATGCTCTCTCTCTCCCTCTCAAATAAATAAATAAAATCTTTAAAAAGGTAGATCTTTTAAAAGAAGGAAAAGAAAGAAAAAACAACTGAAATCTTTAGAAATTGTTTTAAGAACATACGGAAAATAAAAAAGGATCTATTCAAGAAAATCTACTAAATCTTGGTAAGAACCTTGAGAGTCTGTGCTATTTTAGCCATGACCCACTCGCTCCCTGCCCCCACTCCCAGCTCAGCATGATGGAAGCTCCACTCCAGGAAAGTGTGGCCAAGGAGAAAATGTTCCCATTCCCCTCAGCCTCCTAGTCAAAGGATATGATGTCCCACAAAGAACAGCAGGCTGCCAGCACTTACTTTCCCACTTTCAGCACCAAGCTACAAAGGCTAAATTTTTGGCAAGTATGGCCAAAAGAGTGAGGCCTCCCCTCCTTTTCCCAGCCCCCACTTATAGGGCAAAGGATCTACTTCAGGCAGGTCAGACCACTGGGACCCTTGTCCCACCTAACTCTTAGGGCAGAGGTTCCCCACCCAAAGAAGCCAGCCAAGAACACTTAGATACTACCACCCTACCCAGTACCCTACTCTAAAAGCAGGTGTATCACTCAGAAGAAAGGAGTCCACTTCTCCCTCCCCTCCCCAAAAGGCTCTGGAACAGGGACTTAGAGATTTTTTCCCCAGGGTAAGGGCAGTCTATAAGAACAGAAGCTGTGTCCTGAGAAGCAACATAAGAAGCTTCACATGTAAAAGAAACAGATTTTGCCATAAAAAGAAATGAGTTACTAACACATGCTACAACATGGATGGATCTTGAAAGCATTATGCTAAGTGAAAGATGCCCTTATAAGGACCACATACTGTTGTATTATTCCATTTATCTGAAATGTCCAGAACAGGCCAGTCTGTAAGAGAGAGAAATTAGATTAGTGGTTGCCAAGAGATGTGGAGGGAGTATTGGGGGAATTGTGGAGTGACTAACGGGCACAGGGTTCCCTTTAAAGGGATAAAAATGTTCTAAACTTAATTGTGACAATGATTGCAGAACTCTGTGAATATACTAAAAACTATTGAATTGTACACTTTGAATAAGTAAATTGTATGGTACTTGAATTATATCTCAATAAAACTAATGTACACAATAATCACTTCAGGAACCCTGAGGAGAACCTAAAGAGACAGTCGTCATGTTCCAGAACACCTAGTTTTGTTAGAGATATGTATGACTGATGTATTTGTTAAGATGGTGAGGACAGAAAAAAACGCTTCGTTTATGAGCCCCAGAAAGGCCTAAGAGCCAACACTTCTGTTTGCCGTCATTGATTTCTATTTCACCCAGGCCAGTCTATATTACTTTGGGGTGAGTAGCTGGAGCTGATGCATTACTTTATTGAAGAGGAATGATTCTCCTGAGCAATGCTGGACATGAGGGCAGCTAATACAAAGGAAAATAAAACTCCTGTGCTGTTGCCTAACTCATTGAATGGCACTGTAGTTCTTCTAGTTCCCCAAGTCAGACATGTAGGAATCACCCCCCATTTCTAGTATATCACCAAGTCCCGTCAGCTCTGCCTCCTAAATATCTCAGATTTATTCACGTCTTCCCATCCTCCAACATCACCAACCTTGTTCAAGTTATCATCTTTACCTCAGCTACTGTAGGAAACATTTAGCTGGTCTCCTCGCATCTCTTGCTTCTGTATCTTTTTCCATCAAATGACCAGAATGATGTTTTACCTTGCGTAATCTTCCGTAGTTTCCCACTGCTCTTTTTTTTTTATTTTAAAGATTTTATCTATTTATTTGACAGAGAGAGATACAGTAAGAGAGGGAACACAAACAGGGGGAGTGGGAGAGGAAGAAGCAGACTTCCTGCCTAGCAGGGAGCCCAATGTGGGGCTCCATCCCAGGACCCCGGGATCATGACCTGAGCTGAAGGCAGACCCCTAACAACTAAGCCACCCAGGCACCCCTCCCACTGCTCTTAAAGACCGAAATTGTGAATGTGGCCTACAAGACCCTGCCTCCTTGTCTGTGCTCATCTTGAACCACTCTTTCCCTTACTCTCTGCCCTGTTAGCCACACTGTACTCAGCAGCGCCACGAGTTACCAACTCCTAACAAATCTAATGGCCTGTTTCTTTACCTTGGCCTTCATTATTAACTACTGCCTCCTCACTGGAATTTTTTCCTTTGTCCTTTATTTTCACTCCACTCCTCTGCATTGTCTTTTTACTCCTCTACCCAACTGTGGACATTTCATGATTCTCTAGTCTTTCCTTCTCTATATTCTGTAACTCTGTCCTTCAAGTGAATTGATACACTTCAGTTATTACCGAAATTCCAGTCCATATGTGCAACAGCCTACCTATCTCCCAAAGCTACCTCAGGCCCCACGTGATTAAAAGAGAGCTTATCATTATCTTGATCCCTTATCCCCAGAATCATCTTCCAGTTTCTTCTTTCAATGGTATCAGCATTCTCTCAGCCACTTAAACTATGTACTTTCAAGCCATTTTCAATTGATGTATCTTTCATTTCCCATATCAAAGCAGTTACCACGTTTTATCGATTCTTCCTTTACAATGTTTCTTACATCTTTCCATTGCCACTATGTTAGTTCGTGCCCTCATCACTTCATCCTTGGACTCTTAACAATTCCATTTAAACAGGTCTTGCTGTCTGTTTTCTCATACTCAGGTCCATTCTAAACACCACTGGCCTTTCACTCTTATTCAGACTCTTAATTTTGTCATTATCTGTTCCCTTCTCAGAAACTTTCAGTGTCATCTCATTACCGGCAGAATAAATTCCCAAATCTGTGGCTGCTGATGCAAAACCCTTTACGTTCCAGGCCAGTGTTTCACGAACTATATTCCACAAGATGTCACTAAATGGTCTCTGTAACCTGTATTAAGCACAATCACATGATTTCTTTTCTGTAAAACTTCCTAAAATGCTTAATGAACTAATGTGATGTTTTTTTATTGACCCTCTGTTTTTCATGACACTAATGTTCTGAGGAAAAGCTTTTAGGACATACTTAGGTGGCCCTAGCCCACATTTTTTGTCCTATTTCCCACTAATTTCCCTACATAAATTGTCTGCTTAGGCCAACCAAAGATTAGTCCCCATGACATGTGTACAGCCTCAGTCACAGTCCAGGTCTTCGCTTGTTCTGTCTACATGGAATCTCTTCTGTTTCTCTGTAGGTTTATATTATAATTTTTATTGAGATATAATTCATATGTTATAAAACTCACAATTTTCAAGTATACAGTTCAGTGGGTTTTAGTATGTATTGTGCAAGCACCGTCAGTATCTTAATTCTGTAACATTTCCGTCACTCTGAAGAGACCCTGTAACCACCAGCTGTCCTTCCCCATTCCTCCCTGTCCCAGCCCCTGACAGCTGGTTGTCTGCTCTCTGTGCATTTGCCTGTTGTGGAGATTTCATATAATCTCTGTATGTCTAGCTCCTTTTCCTCTACCCTAAGGCCATGTTTGTTTGTGCAGTCATTTCGTCATTCAGTTACAGTCGCCATCCTGTCAGACACTGTGCCAGGCTGTGAGTTTACGAAGGTAGATGCTGTGCTGCCTTCAAGGAACTCCCGGCCTTGTGGGGGAGACAGACAACATGGTGTCAGAAGGTGCTATTGTAGTGCTGTGAACAGAGGGCCATGGGAACGAAGGGCGTGGGGCTCAGGCAGTGCCTCATGGAGGAGGGAGCCTTGGACTGGGTCATTCATTCGTGCCTGCATTCGTCAGACATCCGTCATGCCAGGCATGGTGTGTGTCTCTGAGGATACCAAGGTGAGCAAGAAAAATGCCCTGTACCTCTGGGAACTCAGCCATCTGGCGGAGGAGAGAAACACGGAAATAGTACCAAAGCAAGGTGATAGAAGTTGTATTAGAGGGATGTAAAGCTTGCTATGGAAACAGAGAGAAAGGAGTACCTGACTCTGCTTGTGAGCAGAGTACCTGACTCTGCTTACTGTTCTTGGATTTCAGGAAGGCTACCCAGACAGGGACAGGAGTGGCATTTCAAGCAGAGAGGAGACCTCCTCTGACTGCACCAGTTTAATGCTCTTTTTTTAAAAAAAAAAAAAAAAACAACTGAATCAGAGCACCTAATGCCTGTGTCCCTCTGACTAGTCCTTAATCACATACCTGGTGTAGTCCTCTTTGTACATGGATACTTGTCTCCCCAAAGGCACAATGTGTCCTTTAGGATAAGAGCTTTGTTTTGTCCCTCTTAGTGCCCTCATTCTCAGAGTGTTTGATGCACGGTGATTTCTGTAGACCCAAATGAGTGAAAGAATTTCAGCTGAGACATCATGGACACTCCCAAGAAACTGCGGCCCAAGTCTTCTGTCATATTTCCCCCTTCACGGGCCTGTTGTGTAGATGAAGGGCTTTAACCTGGATTGAGCACATGAATGCTCCCTTTGTGGTCCATCGCCTCTACAAGAACTTGGAAAGTAGCTCCTCAGACTAACCCCTTTCATTATTGCAAAATCTCGTGATCAGCCACAATAAAGACTACCCTTAGGTGAAGGGGACGGTCTTAGAAATGGGCCCTTTTCTTCATAGCTAGGTACATGCCATCAACACAGAAGATTAGTATTTTTTATTACAGTTGGTTGACTTTAAATGAAACAGACTACCCTCCAAAATAAGCAAAAACTGAGATTTCCCAGAGAAGGAATTCTGCCTCAAGATTGTAACAGTGAAATCCTGCCTGGGTCTCCAGCCCGCTGGCTTGCCCTACAGATTTTAGACTCAAGATTGCAACATCATCTCTTACCTGAATATACAGCCTGCTGGCCTACCCTACAGATTTCCAACTTGCCAGCCCCCACAGTTGTGTAAGCTAGTTCCTTAAAATAAATCAATCTATATATGCAAAACCTAAAGATGAATATAATTTCTGTTCGAAATACACACTGATGATTCAGGTCAAGGAAGTGAACAGATACAATAAAACTGCTTCTTGACAAGCTTCTCTGAGAATTGGAGATAAAAGACTGAGGACGGCACCAAGGGGAGCCCCCAACAAGATACAGAGTTTTTCTCCTGTGTCGGAGACCAAGACTCAGTCCAAGTGGGCCTCGGTGCTTTCTCAGTTTACATGTCACTTCATAAGGTCTTGTTGTGGAGCATTCTACAGCTGGCAAACCTTCAAGATGCTCTCCTCCTACTCCCAAGGAGCTTGGGATTGTTCATGGAAGCTGTGGCTCTTTCCTTGGTGTTAGCAGCACACCCATTGTTTAATAATGATGGGCCACGGCGCTGATACTGTTCTTGGATTTCAGGAAGGCTACCCAGAAACAGAGGTTCTCTGGCTGATGATCAAGTCCTGGAACACTGGCATATTTATGTATGGCAGGAGAAAGTACGTATCTGCAGAAAAATGGTGTGGCCTAGCCTTGCGTTTTCTTGACCACCTTGGCTCCCTCAAGAGAAACTATGAAACTCAGGTGAGGAGGGAGAGGGCTAGGGGTGGATGGGATGACCTGGGGGGCAGAGAGGTTCTATCTGGGCACCTGGTAAAGACTCAGCCCTACCTTCCTTGTCTGGGAAAGGATCCTGATCATTGTTCCTCACAGTGGTTCCACAGAACTTCAAGAGTTAGGGGACTGTAAACAGTAACGTCTTAGAGTGAAAACCAGGAGGGATGGTGAACAGGGTAGCTGGGGGGAACCTAGGGAGAGCAAGTGGAATCTAAGAAGAATGCCAAGATAGAGCTCTGGAAGGATGCATCAATGCAACAGTGATGGTTTCTGGAGGTGTTTTCTCCAGGGAATAGTCCGGGTTGCAGACTTCTGGGCCACTAGCTAACCAGGAGAGGCTTGGTTGGGCAGGGAGGGGAAGTCTTATTACCAAATAAGAGCAAGGGATATTTTATGTTTTGAGCACCTTCTCCCTAATAATAGCTGCCTGTCCCAAGTCAACGGACCTCATGCGATGGGGTCCCTCTTCCCTAAGAGTCTGGGAAGCTGTGCCACATTTCCTTGTGTCTCAGAAAATCTATCTGCTCTTCTCTTTCCCAGGTGAATATTCTGTATAGTGAGCTTGTGGAAGCACTGGATCGAAAAAAGGGCTCCAGTTTTAATGAAGAGTGAGAAGTGCTGGGACAAGGCATATAAGCAGGCAGGCTGCCAGCAACCTGAAGAAGATGTTTGGTCCTGAGATGTTGTGCATTTAAGTTTTTGCCAGACTTTCTCCTAAGCTTTTGTTTCTGTTTTCTCAGGTCCTATTTTCATGTTGTTAAAAGACATTTCCTAAAATAAAAGCATTTTGACTTTTACCGTGGTGACCAGCTCATTTCTGGGGGACAAATAAATGTTCCACGGTGCTAAGGATGTTATATATTGAAATAGCCCACATGAGAGCAGGTTGAGTCATGCTCCATGTGAACAGGAGGAAATGTTCATCTGAGTCTGATACAGGGTGCATTTCATTCCCGGAGGGCTCAAATTCCCACTACCTGAAGATAACAGAGAACCATGGACTCTCCGTCAGAAGGACCTTAGTCATTACTGGGCCCAAAATTGGTCAGACTCATAAATTCGCCTGATGAGAATGGGTAGTCCCGCCTCTATCAGAGCATATCCTATGACAGGGAACTCCCGAGATAGCTCTGTCCACCTTTTTTGCTCTCTAATTGGTAAAAAGCCCTTCCTCCTACTGAACAGAAATTTGTCTCCCTATAGCAGTCTGCTCTCTCTGTCCCAGAGGCCCTTGGGAGAACTAAAGACAGAAGTCAGGCTCCTCCCTATCCTCCTGGCTTTTTCTTCTTCTGGTTGAACATTCCCAGACCCCTCAGTGGTTCCTCATCTGATACAGGCCCCTCACCTTCCAGGAGCCAAATCCCACATTCCAGTGAAGTCTGACCCACACAGAGTTCAGCAGCCTCATTCTGGCTAGACTTGCATTAGTGCAAGTAAGTGAAGGATCACATTGGCTTTCTTCCCCCAGTTGATTTGTATTAACAGTTTTTAACTTTTGATTTCGATATCATTTTCATACTTACAGAAAAGGTGCAGATAAGCACAAAGAACTGCCATCCACCCTTCACCCAGCTTCCCTATATGTCGACATTTTACCACGTTGCTTTATCATTCTCTGTGTTTCTTTCTAAACCATTTGAGATTAATTTGCAGACATCTTGCTCCATGACCCCTTTGTACCTCAATGTGTATTTCCTAAAAACAAGGATACTCCCCTACAGGGCCCCAGCTGAAGCATCAAAATTGGGAAATTAACAGTGATGCGATTCTACCATCTAACCCACAGACCCCATTTAAATTTTGCTCATTGTCCTAATAAAGCCCTTCCTAAGTTCAGGATCATAAGTTGCATTTAGTTGTCATGTCCCTTTCATCTCCTACAGACGGAAATAGTTTCTCATCCTTTCTCTTGTGACCTTGACATTTTTGAAGAGTACAGACTAATTACTTTGTGCATGAACCTCTGCTCCGGTCTGTTCGATGTTTCCTAATGATTAGATTCAGTGTAAGCATTTTTGGAAGGTCTGCAACAAAATTGATATGTTCTTGGTACATTGTTCCAACAGGCACACAATGTCAATTTGTCCCATTACTGGTTAAGGTTAAGATGGCATCTCCCAGATACTTAGTAATTAATAAGTAATTGTGAAGTACATCATGGAAGATAATTAGATTTTCTGTTCCTCATTAAACTTCTAGTCTTAGCATCCATTGATGAGTCTTGCCTGAATCCATTTTTACCATGATGGTTGCTAAATGTTGATTTTTAAATTTCCTTTCTTTGTTTTTTAAAGTTTTTATTTATTTGACAGAGAGACAGTGAGAGAGGGAACACAAGCAGGGGGAGTGGGAGAGGGAGAAGCAGGCTTCCTGCAGAGCAGGGAGCCCGATGCAGGGCTCGATCCCAGGCACCTGGGATCATGACCTGAGCCGAAGGCAGACACTTAATCAACTGAGCCACCCAGGCGCCCAATTTTTTAATTTCCATCATTCCCACTTCATTTATTAGTTGGTTTTTGTTAGGTGGAACGTTTTCTTCTCTCCCACTTACTCATTTTTTTTAAATGTTTTAACACAGACTGATGGATTTCTGTTTTATTCAGTGAGTTATAATCCAGTATATTATTTTTTTTTAGAAACTACTTTCTGTCAACTTTATTTCTATTTGATTTGCCTTTGTGGATGAACAACTTAAGACCACTCGGTGGAATGAGTTCCTACCCATTCGGTGGCCTGAGCAGTGGGAGCTGTGGACCAGTCCTCAGCAGGGAACTACTGACTGGGCACTGAGAGGGCTTCTGTGACTTCAGGTTGAGTAGCAGTGAACTCAGGAGCTGGAATCTTCCATTCACCCTGAAAGTCCTCCTGAGACACAGCCTTTTCAGCGGTGGCCTGCTCTTCCTTTTCAGTCTCTCCGGGATCTCTGTAGAGGTAGGTATCAGGCATGACCTTACGTGGGTGTCCACAGGAGATGGTGCCACGCATGCGTGGAACTTCCTTATCATTTTGCTGCTCAAAGCTGACTTCTCTGTCCTTGTGACACGTCCCCACCGTCTTCTGAACACTTCCTTACTTTGTGACCCAATCATATGTTCCAGGTTCATGCTGTATTTTCCCTGCTCCAGCACTGAAATCAGTAATTTCCCCCAAGGATCCCTGGTTCTTTTTCATTGAGCATGGAAGCTAGTGCCCATGTTTTGGGGCACTCATTACTGGGGCACCATTGTTCCTAGGTCCTCTCAGTGGACAGAGCTAGGAAATAGTATTCAGAAATATTTTTTTAAGTAATCTGTACACCCAGTGTGGGGCTCTAACTCATGACTTTGAGATCAAGAGTTGCATACTCTACCAACTGAGCCAGCCAGGTGCCCCCCAGAGCTAGGAAATAAATGTGTGTCTGTGTATATACATATACACATATATGTGCATATCTATAGATATACAGCTACAGGTATAGTTGACCCTGGAAAGAGGGCACCAATCCCTACGCAGTCAAAACCCCACATACAATTTTCTGACTTCTCAACTTCACTACTAATACTGTTGACTGGAAGGCTTACCAACAACAGAAACAGTCGGTTGACACATATCTTGTATATCTATTATATACTGTATTCGTACAATAGTGAACTAGAGAAAAGAAAAAGTTAAGAAAATCATAAGGAAGGGAAAATACATTTACAGGGCCGTATTGATAAAAAGACTATTTATGGGGGCGCCTGGTGGCTCAGTCATTAAGCATCTGCCTTCGGTTCCGGTCATGATCCCGGGGTCCTGGAATCGAGTCCTGCATCGGGCTCCCTTCCCCCGGGGGAAGCCTGCTTCTCCCTCTCCCACTCCCCCTGCTTGTGTTCCCTCTCCCTCTGTGTCTCTCTCTGTCAAATAAATAAATAAAATCTTTTTTAAACAGGCCTATTTATGTACATACATAAAACGGAGTTCGTACTGGGCACCTGGGTGGTGCATTTGGGTAAGCAGCCGACTCTTGGTTTCGGCTAAGGTCATGATCTTGGGGTCATGGGATCGTGCCCTGCTTCAGATTCTCTCCCTCTGACCCTCCCGCTCATGCTCGCTCTCTCAAATCAATCAATCTTAAAAAAAAACCAAGTTCATACTGATAAATCCATTCATCAATCCAACACCAGACAGTTTGTTCTCTCCTCCTTCCCCTTCCACATCTGTAACTCTCTCCTCCAACCCTGAGAAACCTGGCTCCTGTTAGCCTCAAATATCCACTTATTTGTTCAATCTCTCTGTTGGAGAATGCTCTCCCAGCTATGCGGTTGTCTCCTCAGTCCTAACCCCACCAGCCTGACCATGAGGGTTGCCCCTTTGACCAGCCCTGGAAAACACACTGACCAAGCCATCAGCTGAGCTCACCCATCTGGCTAGCAAGCACGTTTAGTCCCTAGCTGAGTCCCTGCCAAGGGGAAGGGCAAGGGACCACAGTTTGCATGTAAGCAGGCATTTCATACTGTTGACTCACTTGACTGTTTACCCTCCCCCGCCTTCACCTTATTCAGCTTATTCTTCCGGAGCTTTGAGAAGTCAGCCCAGGTGTCACTGCCTCTGAGAAACCTTCCCTGACTGGGCCAGGTTCCTTTGTCATATGGTCTCCTAGCACTCGATTTTATTCATCACAGTTTGTCAATATATGTATTTGCTTGTGGACTAAATTTGATTACTAGCTGTCTCTTCCAATAGTCTTTAAGTTCCAGAAGGGCAGCCAGTGTCCTGGTTTTCCTCACCACTGTATATCCCTGGTGTCTAGCACAGTGCCTGGCACTTTCAGTACCTAGTTGGTGAAAGAATGAATGAAAACTCCTTTTCTCATACCTTCCTTCAGTTAATTAGTGTCTCAGCTTGTACTTCCAAATTTTTTCATCTGAGTGCATTCATCTCTATGAAATTGCTCTTGCCATTCGTTCTTTTTGGGTAGAGTCTGTCTGTACTATGTCGTTACCCCTCTCAGACCTACTTTATCTGCATATTTGGTCAGCATGCCATCTAATACCTTTCTTTAAAAAGATTTTATTTATTTATTTGTCAGAGCGAGAGCACAGGCAGAGGGAGAAGCAGGCTCCCCGCTGAGCAGGGAGCCAGACACAGGGGCTCAATCCCAGGATCCTGGGATCATGACCTGAGCCAAAGGCTGATGCTTAACCAACTGAGCCACCCAGGCGCCCCTGTCTTGAGCTATTGTTAAGTGAAGGCTTTCTAAAGCCTTTGTGATCACTAGTTCCCTTCTAGGTGTCATGGAAGCCATCCCTTTCCATAATGTATTCTAGAAACTTGCCTGTGATTAAGATGAAACCTACCTGTCTAAAGCTTGTGAAGCCTACCATCTTCCCTTTATTTTATTTTTATTTTTATTTTTATTTTCATCTTCCCTTTAAAAAGGAGCATGTGTCCTTCTCTAGGCTTCCAGCATCTTCCTTATTCCCCAAAGGTTACAAACACTACTGCAGTGATCTCATCTATACATACTCCCTCTCAACATCCTGAAACGTAATTTTTCTGGGGCCAAGAGACTCAAAATCATCTAAAGCACCTTGCTGTTTTCTTAGAACTTCTGTAGTTACTCCAAGAGTTTCCTTTTAGCGATGTCTGTTTGACCCTTTCCAGGCTAATGGGCAGAGTTTGTATGGCAGGGCAGACCAAAGGGAAGTGGGAATTCAAGAGGTTGTCTTTATCTTTGTTGTCTGTTGCCCAGTTCATGTTTAAGCTCATACCCTGTGGCACTATTGGAATTCTTTTTGCATGTGCTTATAATTTTGAAAACTAATTTTAGTTAAAACAAAACATACTAACTGCCCCAACTTGCAGACTTCAAGGCCTCCTTCCTTTGCTTTCTGATACAAACAAAAGTGAAAACAGCCTCTTTTTCTTACTCCTAGAATTAACTCTTTTGGGGCCAGGCCTTCCTGAGAGGATTTTGGCAATTACATGTTACTCTTTCATATTCAGCATTGGTCAGATGTCCAGCTTTTCCGGCTTTGTCATGTCTCATCATCAAAGGATTCTCTGTGCATTTACGTCAATTTCTTTAGATAGATTTCCTTTTATTTCCTCATTAAAATACCTCACAGTTACATGATCAGAATTTAGTTTCTAAGGGCCTCGCACCCTTTTGGAAGGGTGGCCAAACAGAAGGTACCAGAAAACAAACTAGTCATGCGTACCTACTCAGTGCTAAGCCCTTCATGTGTGCTATCTAATTGTCATAACAAACCCAGGAAGTCGGCAGGGGCTTTCTATTATTGTGCCTTCCTCCTGTACTTTCTTCTCTCTTTCTCCCTCCCTCCCTTGTCATTTCTGTAGAAAACTGAAGCCCAGAGAGTTTAAGTAACTTAAGCAAGGTCACACAGCTGGAAGAAGGCAGAAGCGTGATTTATTTATTTATTTAAGATTTTATTTATTTGACAGATCACAAGTAGGCAGAGAGGCAGGCAGAGGGAGAGGGGGAAGCAGGCTCCCCACTGAGCAGAGAGCCCGATGCAGGGCTCGATCCCAGGACCCTGAGATCATGACCTGAGTCGAAGGCAGAGGCTTAACCCACTGAGCCACCCAGGTGCCCCAGAAGCGTGATTTAAAGCTAGAACTACTGGACTCCTGCTTTTGCTTTGCCCTCATGCTACCTTTCTGTTCTCTGAGCCCTCTGAAGTCTGCCTTCCTGAGTTCTAGGGCAAAATGCCTTACTATGTCCAGCCTTATGCTCTCACAAACTTTCCACTTCGCCAATCGGCCCTTCCATTACTGGTTCGAATTAGGACCTGAAGAACAAACAATCCCTCTTGTTGGGTTCTTTACCTTCTGAGGGGTAATATTGTTAGCAAGTAAAGTAAACAACTTCTAAATGTTCTGCCATGAAGCAAATGAAACTTAGGACAACTCTGGACAGAGTTCGTCATTGCTGCTAGACCTTGCCATGGGCCATTTTTGTGATCTGTATCAAGAGTACGTCATCCACTTCCCTCATCCTGCAGGCTGGAGTGCAATGTACTTACACTGTATTCCACCTGTTCTTTTCTTCTTTTAACGTCATCAAATCTCGGTAGTGGGCTCTGTCCTTATGTTTGTGGATTTCTCTACAGATAGGACTACGTGACCTCTCATTCTCAAGGCCATCCTTTTTTTTTTTTTTAAAGATTTATTTATTTGAGAGAGAGCGAGAGAGAGAGAGAGCAAGGAGAGGGGCAGAGGGTGAGGGAGAAAGAATCCCAAGCCGACTCCCTGCTGAGCATGGAGCCCAATGTAGGGCTCGATCCCAGAACCCTAAGATCACAACTGGAGCCAGAGCCAAAACCAAGAGTCGGACGCTCACCTGACTGAGGCACACAGGCACCCCAAGGCCATCTTCCTTCCTAAGAATGTGTTTTTCCTGATGCCAGATTCCAGTTATAAGTTTCATTCCTCAGTCTTAATGAGTCAAAATTTCAGGTTTGCTTCATAACGTTAGGTTGAACCATATGAAGTTGCCATTTGTATAGGCCCGCGGTGGTAGAATATGGGCAATTTCATATGGTTCAACCCAATGCATGCGCCACACATTGATGCAAAATCACCTTAAGCCGTAAATTCGACTTACGGCTCTTTTTGCAGATGTATTCTTCTGTGACTGAATGGGCACCTCTTACAGTAGTGCTCTTGTTGTCATATCTGATAGCGTCCGTAGTAATTGATTTTATAATATTATCAGGGCATTTTTCTGATTTCCCTTCCATTTTCAATTTCAAGTTCTCTTTATCAGATTAGCAAGCCTCTGGGTAAACACATTTTTTTTCAGTTATCATGGAGAACTCCGTTCGTAGCCAAGAGCCCAGCAATCTAGTATTTTAAACTATGGTCCAGACAAATCCTATTCTAAAATTCCATCTCTGTGGGCAGACGTTTCATCTTCTGTGTATTCTTTTCTTTTCCAAAATACCAGTTTGCTTTTGTAAGAAGAAAACACCACATGGTCCCCCACGTCCTTGAATTTTCTGCACACAACCTCATAGTTCTTGGAGATGGTTTCCATGTCTCCTTTGATGGGTAGAGCTCCTCACCCCTACAGGGAGGACACCTGTTCGATTAAGAGGTGGAGGAAGGTGAGGGGCACCTGGCTGGCTCATTTGGTAGAGCATGCAACGCTTGATGTCAGGGTCGTGAGTCCGAGCCCCATGTTGGGTGTAGAGATTACTTAAACATAAAATATTTTAAAAATAAGAGACAGAGGCAGGTGGAAATCAGGAGCATTTGTTCGATGTGATTGCTTTCCCACAGCTTTCTGTTAAAGTGCAACAATACATGATCAAAGAAAATATTCAGATATGTCTGCATTCTTATGGCCCCTCCATAGTGTCAGTTGGGAAGTCACCAACTATTCATTTGTCTGTTTGTTCGTTCATTCAAGGCAGTCTTCCATTCATTCATCTGTCCACCCAACCAGTGAATACTTGTGGTCTAGATGCAGATCTTGCCCTCGATGAGCTTATAGTCTAACAGAGGAAGAGGTTAGGATTGCATTTACTGTGTTAGAGTGATTATAATATTAAAGATAGAACACGAATGCTATGAAAGTGAGGGGAGAGTGCTGAGATTCCAAAGGAGGGGATGAGAAAGTGCTTTGTGGAGAAGGCTGAACTGAACTTTAAAGATATGTAAGATTTGACCAAGGAGAAGGGTATTCCTGGCCAAATATATATGTATATATGACAGCGTGGCAAAATTTGCATGTAGTCTTTCTATCCAAGGAACAGTGAATGGTTCTATTTATTTGTAGTGTGAGTGCTTGAAGGGGAACTGTGGGGGAAAGCTTAACAAGCCAGGTTGGAGCCAGATTAGGGAGGATCTTAAATGTCTAGGTAAGGGGTTTGACCTTTATTCTGTAAGCCACTGAAGGAATCCGAGCTGGGGAGCAGTAGAGTCAGAGACAGACTCTAGTAATATTAATTCAGGCAACAGCACATTGGATTGGGGAAGGAATAGTCTAAAGGAAGGAAGGCTGATGTGGAAGCCATTGTCATTTCCCTACTTCACCCTTTTGTAAAGCCCCATATTTTCATTAATGGCACTTATCAGTTTGTAAATATCTATGTATTTGTGTGATTATTTGTTTAACGTCTGTCTCTTTGACAATGAGCTGTATAAGGGCAAAGACCTGTCTGTTTTGGTCACTACTATGTCCCCAGGGCCTGACTCAGAGCATTATGTGTTTGTTGAATGAATGAAAATAATGAAGAATTGGGGCACCTGGGTGGCTCAGTCGTTAAGCGTCCGCCTTCAGCTTGGGTCATGATTCCGGGGTCCTGGGATCGAGCCTCACATCAGGCTCCCTGCTCAGTGGGAGGCCTGCTTCTCCCTCTCCCGCTCCCCCTGCTTGTGTTCCCTCTCTCGCTCTCTCTGTGTCAAATAAATAAATAAAATCTTTAAAAAAGAAAGAAGGAAAGAAAGAAAAGAACGAAGAATTGAAGTGGAACCATAGCTGTGAAAACAGTGATGGTGAATGTGAGGACCACTGCAGACTCATAATCTGAGATGATGCTGAGGTTTCACTTTTTAACAGGTGTCAAATGGGGTGCCTGGGTGGCTCAGTGGGTTAAGCCTCTGCCTTCAGCTCAGGTCATGATCTCGGGGTCCTGGGATTGAGCCCCGCGTCGGGCTCTCCACTCGGCGGGGAGCCTGCTTCCCCCTCTCTCTCTGCCTGCCTCTCTGCCTACTTGTGATCTCTCTCTCTGTCAAATAAATAAATAAAAATCTTTAATTAAAAAAAACAGGTGTTGGGTGCCTGGGTGGCTCAGTGGGTTAAAGCCTCTGCCTTCGGCTCAGGTCATGATCTCAGCGTCCTGGGATCGAGGCCCGCATCGGGCTCTCTGCTCAGCAGGGAGCCTGCTTCCTCCTCTCTCTCTGCCTGCTGCTCTGCCTACTTGTGATCTCTGTCTCTCTGTCAAATAAATAAATAAAAATCTTAAAAAAAAACAGGTGTCAAATAGGACAGACAGGCTGATGAGTATGTGGCCTGCGAAGGTAAGAAATCTGGTAGCTTGGTGGCCATGCCAACTTTTGAGAGCTTGGTTCCATGGAGTGCTGAGGGCAAAGGCCGGACTGCGGAAACAAAGCGAGATGGGCGCTGGTATGGGTAGGCGGGGCAGTGCACACCCTGGAACCAAATTGCCTGCGTTCGTTCGAATCCTTGCTCTTCCGCTTACTAGCTCTGTACGACCTTGGGCCAGTTGCTCACTCACCCTCTCCAGGCGCCAGTTTCTGCATCTGTAAAATACCTCTAACAATAGTCATCAAGCTGTTGTAAAGAGCAGGTGAGCAAATAAACACACAAAACTCCTAGAGGGATGCCTGGTATGGAATCAGTCCTTTCAAATGTGTGCAACCATTCGACTCTTGCCCTCCAGTAGGGTTATGTGTTTCCCTGCACCCGCTAAATCTTGACTCCCTTTTGTCATCCTCTTCTACTCCAGGAGAGCTGTGCTTACCACCTCCTGGAAAGCTTTCCTGCAGGGGCGCCTGAGGGGCTCAGTCGGTCAAGCCTCTGCCTTCAGCTCAGGTCATGATCTTAGGGTCCTGGGATCGAGCCCTGCATCCCCGGGTTCCCTGCTCAGCTCAGCTCAGCTGGGAGTCTGCTTCTCCCTCTGCCCCTACCCCCTTCTCGTGCTCACTCTAACAAATAAATAAAATATTTTTTTAATCTTTAAAAAAAATAAAAAGAAAGGTTTCCTGCCTCTTCTGGGGGCAGCTCCAGTGATGGCGGTTCTTAACTTCTTTTTCCTTTTACATTCTTTGGCTCTTCATAGTCTTTTTTTTTTTTTT
>LNAC01000363.1:717753-769503 GCA_002007465.1 Ailurus styani | reverse complement strand
ATCATGACCTGAGCTGAAGGCAGAGGCTTTAACCCACTGAGCCACCCAGGCGCCCGGCTCTTCATAGTCTTGACTGTGGTTTTTATTCCCACTCTACATTCCCTATTGTTTGTCATCTCTTCTCCAGAATCATCCAATTTACTTCCCATGGGGTGGACCTTAGTAGCCCCCTTTGACATTCCTCTACTTAACAGCAGGGAGGTTTTCACTGTTGTTGACCGTTTTAGAATCTTTGAACCTTTACCTTCTGGTCTGTCTTTCTTTTTTTTTTTTTTTTAAAGATTTTATTTATTTATTTGACAGAGGGAGAGAGAGAGAGAGATCCAAAGGAGGAANATCACAAGTAGGCAGAGAGGCAGGCAGAGAGAGGAGGAAGCAGGCTCCCCACCGAGCAGGGAGCCTGATGCGGGCCTCGATCCCAGGACCCTGAGATCATGACCTGAGCCGAAGGCAGAGGCTTTAACCCACTGAGCCACCCAGGCGCCCTGGTCTGTCTTTCTTAATCCTTCCTTCCTTCCTTCCTTCCTTCCTTCCTTCCTTCCTTCCTTCCTTCCTTCCTTTCCCTTCCCCTGTTCTTTCCCTTTCCTTTCCTTCCCTTCCTTCCTTCTCTCTCTTTTTCTTCTTTTTTCTTTTCTTTCTTTCCTTCCTTCCTTTTCTTTCTTTCTCTCTCTCTCCCTTTCATTCTTCCTTCCTTCCCTTCTCTCTCTCCCTCCCTTCCTTCCTTCTCTCTCTTTCCCTTTCTTCTCTCTTTCTTCCTTTCTTTTCCTTCCTTCCTTCCTTCTTCCTTTCCTTTCCCATTCCTTTCCTTTCTTCCTTCTTTCCTTCTCTCTCTCTTTTCTTTTTTTCTTTCCTTCCTCCCTTCTCTCTCCCTTTCTTCTCTCTCCTTCTTCCTTTCTTTTCCTTCCTTCCTTCTTTCCTTCCTTCTTTCCTTCTTTCCTTCCTTCCTTCCTTCCTTCCTTCCTTCCTTCCATTCCCCCCCAGCTGCCTAGTAATACCTCAACCTCGCTGATAAACCAGAAGAGAAAGGTTGTTCACAAACCTTTTTACTTCCTCAAGAAAAGTTGAAAATTGAAAAGCTTGCATGTAGTGAGACGAACACAAAGCCCCTGAATTGCTCTACCGGCAAGACAGAGCTGGTAGGTCCTGGCCGGCAGGCCACTGGGACAGTGTCCCTACGTCCTGGTTGGAGTTCTCGTGCCCCCCCCCACCTCCCTCACACTCCTCTCAAGTAGCTGTCACCCGGAAATCCTGCCAGGTATTGCTATCTGCCATTGTTAGGGCACCTGAACCCTCCTCACAAAGTCACCGAGTGGCCCGTTTGGCGTGTCCACGCTCCTCTTTCCCTAGAACCATTTCTGTGTCCAGCTGTAAGTAATCAGAATCTGTTCTGTGACAACAGTTCCCCTTTTTTAAAGCTGTTCTGGAATCCTACCCCTCTTCCCAGCTGGGAAAGGGACATTTCCCCTGTCCTAGGCCACACATCTCTTCTGGATCCTTTGCTGTCTCACTGCCGGCACCCGGCCCCTGTCTGTGTATGATGTTTAATTGTGCAGAAACCTAATGTGCTCACGTGCCATGCTCTTTGGCAGCCATAGTCAAACCTCCGGCCTCTGCACCACTGTCTCTTTGGGTTTTCTTGAACCAAAAATTCGCAAAAGGCATGAACTTTCTTTTTGTGGATTCATGGTGCACGTCCTTTAGAATTCTCTTTTATCATCACTGATAGGAGAGGCCCTAGAACTCATCTGTGCAACTTCCTCGTGTTTTAGATTAAGACAGTGAGGTTCAGAAAGAGGAAGTTCACTCTGCAATTATTTATTGAGCATCTGGCACATATTAGCTGCTGCGAAGGATATGAAATGCAACCCCAGCCTTCCAGAAGCTTTTTGTCTAGCCGGAGAAGACATAATGGGCAGCTAGCTACCATGCAAGGAAGAACAAGGTGAGTTCCATAGAACCTGCTAGAGTGGCGCAAAAGACAGCAAGGCGAAAGCTCTTCTGGAGTGACCAGTGACAGCCTCATGGTAAATGGCATTTGAGCTGCAGCCTGAAGGGTTTCATAGATGTGGGGACTGGACACACTCCCGACAAAAGCCCAGCTCACCGGTAAAAAGCCTAATATTCTAGGCTGGTTGGTAGAGAAACTTTGGGAAGTAATCCTGGATGAGCAGATTAGGGCCAGTGGAGGGTGATAAGTCCTTCCTTTCACTACATCCTACACCCACTCCTCCACCAGTCTGATCCTACTGATCTTACAAGTCTCGACCTGAACGTCACCTCCTCTGGGAAGACTTCCTGGGGCACCTTCTTTTAAGCGGGTCCTCTCATTACACTGTCCTCTGTTCCTGCATCCCACATATGTCCTTCATGACATTTAGCGTAATGTGTAATTATATACTTAATTCACTGACTTGTTTGCCGCCCTCCCCCAACTAGACTATAAGGTCCTTGAGAGCAGGGACCATCTTCTTTGACTTGCCATTGTATTTTTGGCATCATGCACGGCACCTGTCACTAGGTGCTCACCGAGCTGTGTCTCCTGCTATCACGAGAGTAGGAGCAGTGATGAAAACAAAGGACCAAACTGAACAAATACAGTAAAGAATCAGCACGTTTTGGTAAGAGGTTGGAGACGATGAGCAAAGGAGAGAAAGCAAGTTTGGGTCCTAGACGACAAGGAGAATGGTGGCGCTTAGGAGGCTGGAGAAGAGTGAGTGAACAAGTCAAGGAGAAGCTGGAGCGGTCCAGAAAGAAATGATCTCGATTGTGAGAGCAGGGATGTGGTGGCATTGTCATCCGTCTACAATGTCGAGGCTCAGAAAGGGGTCTTTGAATGTCGCTTGGGAGGTGGTGGCTGCCCTTGAGAGCCTTCCGCCACTCAGTAAGCGTGCTGAATGAACATGTGGATGGTCAGTAAGTGGTAGCAGAGCAGGGACACTGTTCAGTGCTCGGAGAGAAGACAGCAGAGTGAAAAGAAGAGGAAGAGGCTAAAGGAGAGGAAGTGCTTAGAGATGAAAAGGAGTCATAACTGATGGAGCGAGATCCCAGAGGAAGTTGCGGGCACTTCAGGACGGAAGCTGTGCCTAAAATGGGAAAGAAAATTCATACCCCCCACAGGTTTGGGCCTGGTCGAATCTCTTCCCGCCAAGGCGGAGTCAAAGGGACAAAGGCACGTCCCTTGTGCCTTTCGCTGCGCACCTACTACGTGATGGATACTGTGTTGCGAGCTGCGGGTATGCAGATGACTAAGGCACAGTATGTGCCCTCACAGAGGAGTCAAGGACAGGAAGACAAAAAGAGATAAGGGCAGCAAAACGTTGCAAGTGTGGTGGAGTGCGAGGCGTGCAGTGTAGCACTTCCGGGCACAAGTGCTGCAGCCGGACAGCCCGTGCTTGGCTCGGCTCCGCCAGTTTCCTCTTCTGGAAAAGGCAAGAACATGAGCATCACAGGGGGCGGTTTGGGGCACTACGTGAAGGAAAATGGGTAAAGCCCTTAGCACAGTGCCTGTCCACACAGGAAGTACAAAATGAAGGTCAGCTGTTACGATGATGAAAGTTCTGGTTCAGGGTCTCCCAACACCAAGGAAGGGACAGTCAAGTCGACCTAAGGGGTGGGAGGGAAGAGGAGGTGCTTCCCGAAAGGGAACTCCCTAACCATCCATCTATCTATCTATATTTGAGAGAGAAAGAGGGAGAGACAGAGCACAAGCAGGGGGAGCAGCAGGCAGAGGGAGAAGCAAACTTCCTGCTGAGCAGGGACCCACTTGGGACTCAATTGCAGGACCCCGGGATCACAACCTGAGCCGAAGGCAGACGCTTCACTGACTCAGCCAGCCAGGCGCCCTAGGAGGGGAACTCTTGAACCGAGTCTTAAAAATATGAAGAGGAGTCTTCCAGGTAAGCAAGATGGGGAGGCAGCAATGGGCAGAGAAAGAAGCGTGAGCGAAAACAGGGGGCTGTGGTGTTGGGGCTGGAGCGGATAGACTTGAGAAAGGTGAGGGAGGGGAGCTGGGCTCCAGCCTGGTGGCAGATGGGCCAAACTAAGGGGCTTGAGCTGTTCCCTGTAAGTAGCAGGGTCCCATGGGAGGCGGAGGGCGTCCATGGCCGGCTCTGTGGGCTCCGTGGAGGACAGCTGTGGGGGACGGCAAGGCCAGTCAGGAGAACATCCTCTGGCACGCGGCCTTCACGCTGAGCAGGTGGGTCCGAATCCTGGTGCCACTTCCCGGTCCTTGGAAGGACACCGGACGTTTCTGGTCGGCGTTTCTGCCCCAGTGGAGGGGCAGGGACAGGATCCTCAGGGAGTTCATTTGTCCGCGTGTGAAAACCACCAGTGGGAATCCCACCGTGACTGCGGGCTCAGCTCCACAGAGGAGGATCTAGTCGGGGCTTCCTGGGGGAGGAACCGAGGCACGGGAGCCTCAGGGCTGCTCTTCCTTGTAAGTGATGGCGGAGAGTCTTCTCCACATGTGGAATTTGACCTTTGGGAAGTTACCTGAGCAGTGACAGAAGGTCCTGGAGGGGCCAGGGCACTGACCTGATCAAAGGATTAATGGCACCGAGGCCATGAAATGCTGGCCGGGAGCAGGCCTGAAGGGCAGAGTTTGTGAACGCTGACACTGAACAGATCCTGCCAGGACCCAGAGAGCTTGGTGCGCTTCTCCCCAGCTTCGACCCTCATGCTTTGGATCCACTCATCTCATTTCTACAAGGGTTTCTGACACCTTGGGCTTCCAGGGGTTGGCACCAGGCAAGCGCTGTCCCTGTGAAAAGGGCTCTGTGGCCTTTCTGCTCGAATTCAGTGTCCCTTCAGTCCCATTCTTTCTTGCTTGACCCTTGATCTCTGGGCTCTCCCCAGTCCTGCCCCTCCACTCCCCCGTTTACTCTGCATCCCTATCAGCTTCGTCCCGGAGTGCAACTTCCCTACGGGAGCTTTTGGGCTCATTTAGGCTCATTTAGCAGCTCTTTCACCTCAAGAGAAGGTTGGCCATTTGTATCTGGACGAATCTTTATTTTTTTAATTTTTTAAAAAAGATTTTATTTACTTGGCACAGAGAGACACAGTGAGAGAGGGAGCACAAGCAGGCGGGAGTGGGAGAGGGAGAAGCAGGCATCCCACCGAGCAGGGAGCCCATGTGGACGCGGGGCAAGATCCCAGGACCCCGGGACCATGACCTGAGCCAAAGGCAGACGCTTAACGACTGAGCCACCCAGGCGCCCCTGGACAAAATCTTTTTTGTCATCATATTACCCGAGGAAGGTTTTCATGTAAGATGGGTCAGAGAAGAAGAAAGCCAGACAGGGTTCGCTGTCAGCAGCAGTAGAACTGGGGAGAGATCCCGGCACTGACTCCCTGGGACAGATGGGGCTCTAGCCATCTGGTCACAGCAGAGCTTGAGGAGGGTGTCTACCTTGGGCGTTTCTGAGCTGCTCAGTATCTCCCCCCTGGGGCCCAATTTTCTTCAGCTGAGCCTCCTCTAAGAGGAAGAGCAGCTGTCAAGGCAGGCTGAGCCTCAACGGGGTGGAGTGACAGGGCCGGCTCTTTGTTCCCTCTACACTTGGCAGCGGGAGTCCCTTAAGCCTCAAGGAGCATTTTGGGGACTCCTTTTTGTCGGACTGCCTTCTAGCAAATGAGAGAACATGTCAAAGGAAGCTCCCTGCGAACTGTAAAGTGCCACAAACGGGTGAGGAGTATCCTCCCTCCTGTGGCTTGGCCCGCACACGTCAGGGCTGATGCTTCACTGACCAAGCCACCCTGGTGCTCCTGAGCAGAGTCTTTTGGACCCCAAAGGTTTGAGACATTTTCCCACGGCCGTGCCCCCACCCTCCCTTCTCGACCCCATGAAGAAGGTCTCTGAGCCACACACAGTTCATTGCAACTATAGTTTATTAAAAAATATATGTCTCCTTGGAAGGAACACTGGTAAACCAACTAGTGTCATGCTTACTTTGAATCTCGATTTCCTTCCCCGGGAGGGGCAGAGGGTAAAGCATCACTCAGAGCACATCACTTAACATCAGAGAAATCAAGACTGCCCGCTCACCCCCTTCCTCACCAGAGGTGCCATCGGCCATCACGTCATCCCTCTTTGCCTTCAGTCCAGTGTACTGCCCAGGTAAAGCTGCTGCCCTTCCTTTCCCCTCATTCTGGGCCCCACACTGTACAGTCAGCCTCGTTATGCTGGTAGGAGAGCTGTTAACAGATTTCCTGATTCCGCTGGTAGCACGCTGAGCATCTGGGACGTGGCGTCGTTCTCACCGGTCACAATGCCGCGGGCTGGGAAACCACGGGCTCAAGCCCAGGGCCGGGCACGTCCACGCTCTTCTTCCCTGTGTCGTGCCCACCGTGGGGTGAGGGTGGCGCGGGGGGCCACCAAAGAGCCCTGTGGGGGGGGCGGGGCGGGGCCCGAGCCACACCTGCCACCCGCGCTCAGCATCAGAGGAAGAACTGCTCTGACCGCGGTCACCGCCTTCGGACTCTGGGAAAAACCAACATGGTCTCACGTCCCACCAGCAAGGGACTCTTGGCTCCGCAGGTGACGCAGACGGCCTGTCTACTCCCTTCTTGAAGCCACGGTAAGCTACCAGCTGTTGGTGCGGGCGCTAGAGGAGGGCGTATGGAGCAGCTGCGGAAAAAACCCAAAGCCAACTTCTCATCACACAGCTGGCCAGGCCCAGTGCGCTCCCACAGTCCCAGCGTGGAGCCAGAAGGCAAGGGACTCCATGTCGCCGTTGGTGGGGCCCCACGGAGGGGCCTCAGGGGAGTTGGGCCCGTCCCCGGCCCCAGCGCAGGGCCCCCGCCTCCCCTCCGCCGACGGGCCGGCTGCACCTACTCTGTCACGAGGCCCGGCTCCTCCACAACGTCAGGTGCCTTGAAAACCCTTATCAAATTGGAGTCTACGCATTCACTTAAATAGTAAAAGTAAAATTTGGGATAATGAAAAGGCTGACACGGTAGCACAACATGGTTTTGGTTTAACAGCAGCTTGAAAATGAACAAAAAGGAAACCTCTCATGCAGACACATCAGGTGGCAGGAAACAATAGGCAATTTCATCAGGAGCACTATTGGCCATTCTCTCGCTTTCTGCATTCCCCCCCCCGCCCCCGCACTGACTGTGCCTCCCAGGCGGCGGGCAGTCGCTGCCTCAGGGTCACGTCTCCCGCCCTCCGGCCCGCAGAGCCGAAGCCCACACGCCAACCCCATCCGAGAGGAGAACCTCAGCTTTCGAGAGAATGACCAAATGCAAGTGCCCTTGGTACAGCACTTACTACCACTTTCAATCCCTCCCCAACCAGTTGGGATAGAAGATGCCATCTGATTGGAATATGAAAATTAAAGCATTTCTCTAATAACACAGTACCATTGATGAAGTCTCCATAGATTTTCTAGTCCAAATGTGTGTGAATATATATATATTATATGAGAGTGTATAATATATATATATAATAATTTCTATATATTTTATATAAATTACATATATATATCTATATATAAATAAGATACTTTCTGTCGCCATACGTTGCACCGTTCAGCGCTGCATGACAGCAGCGGGAGAGGCAGAAATGCCTGGGAGCATCTCAGCATGCGGTACACTGAGCTCGCTTCACAAGCCGTGCTGCTGTTCGGAGCCTGGCTTTCCAGCAGTCCTCCTCTCGTCTCTTCGCTTCTGCTTGGTTTTTATGAAAACAATGACTCTGATGGATTTGCACCTGTGCTAGTGCTTGGGAAAGGTCCATGCAGGAATGGGCACAGTCACGTGATGAGTGAGATGGCATCATCCCAAAAAATAAACTAAAACAAAACGAAAATTTAAAAAAACAGAACAGGACTAGAAAACTCAATTTTTGGGACATATCTAAAAAAGGGGACAAGAACAGTAGTCATTTGTTCTCCTGGTGGGGACAGGACTGAAGAGGAAGGAGGGAAGAGGGACTTGATGTCTTCTGTTCACAAGAGAGTGCTTGGTGGGGATTCTTCAGAGTTTTTCAGGGGATGGGACCCAAATGTAGTGCCCAGACTGGTCCTCGATGATTTGTTTGATCTTGTTATAAATCTCCTCCAGTGAGTCACCCTGTACAATGGCTAAAGTGAAGAGGAAAAGAGAATTCTTAATGTGTTCCACAGCACCCTCAACCCGGCACTCTAGCCTGCCCCAATACCCCTCCAGCCCCAGCTCTGCCTGGCAGAGATGCCCGCACGGCCTAGGGCAACAACGGAAACCGGCAGGTGCTCTAAACCCAGGGCTCAGTGTCAACTTGCTGAGACAGTGAGACTAAGTGGCAACGAGCGAGAAAATGGATGGTTCAGAAAATGTTTACTGAGCACCCATTAGATGCCACACCTCACGGCTCATGTTACTCTTGGCAGCCATGAAGCCAGCAGCTGGTCATTGTAAACAGGCTCAGTAGAAGATTTGGAAAATCCCAGTTATCCAAAGAAAGGACCGAAAGAAATGGTTTCTAGCGAGAGGCAACGCTCCTGGGACCATCACATCCGCTCTGCCTCAGAGGTCAGCCCAGAAAACGAGGACATGGATGTGACAGTAAAGGGAGCTCCGAAACCCAAGGTCTCAGAGTATGGCTACGGCATCCTCTCCCTACTTCACCTGGCGGCACCACCAGCTGGGGTTTAGTCAGCACCAAGCTGCATAGACATGTCACTGTACTTTATTTTTTTCAATTTTTTTCTTTAAACTCTAGTTATTTAAGCTATAGGGGGATATTGGTTTCAGGAGTAGAACTGAGTGATTCATCACTTATATACAGCACTCTGTGCTCATCCCAACCAGTGCTCCCCTTCGTGCCCATCCCCTGTCCAGCCCTGCCCACCCCCCAACTACCTCCCTGTGACTACACTTTAAAGGTAAGCAACATGTTACAGGGCTCCTGGGTGCCTCAGTTGGTTAAGTGTCTGCTTTCGGCTCAGGTCATGATCCCTGGGTCCTGGGATCGAGTCCCATATCAGGCTCCCTGCTCTGCGGGGAGTCTGCTTCTCCCTCTGCTCCTCCCCAACTCGTTCTTGCAATCTCTTTCTCACTCTCTCAAATAAATAAATAAAATCTTAAAAAAAATAAAAATAAATAAAAAAGAAAAAAAATAGAAAAGAAAGGTAAGGTAAGCAACATATTACAGAGAAACCTTAACAACCTTTTAGGAACTGACCTTCTCAAATAGATGGACACACACACACACACACACACACACACACACACACACACACACACACACTGACAGACAACTTGAACGTCCTGCTGAGGAATCATCATTGTCAACAAACATGGATTCAGCACCTAAAACACGCAAAACCAAGGCCTACACTGGGGGGAGGAGTTGGGAGGGAGAGAAGCAACGTAACATAGGGAGCCTCCAATCTGGTAAGGACATGAAGACAAGATGAACAAAATGATCCAAGGGAGCAGTTGGTGGTGT
Organism: Ailurus styani; assembly: GCA_002007465.1. Lineage (NCBI taxonomy): Eukaryota > Metazoa > Chordata > Mammalia > Carnivora > Ailuridae > Ailurus > Ailurus styani. The sequence goes on along the minus strand of LNAC01000363.1, from coordinate 760,076 downwards.
GGTTGATACTACAAACTGGCTAAACTCCTCCAGCTGGACAGAAGGAACTTGAGTATTTTGCAAAGGTCCAAACTGCAAAGCGTCCAAAAATTCTGTGCCGGGTACCTAAGCCTTTTGGAGACACTTACAGGTGTCGGGATGGTCCCATGTTACCAGAGCTGGGCAGCAGGGCTTCTTACCTGTGAAGTATTCTCCGAACTCCTGCTCCAGTTTCATGGCTTTGTCAAAGATCTTATTTGCTTGTTCATATGTCTGCCGTCGGTTCATCTCCCTGCCGAAGACAGAGAAGAAAAATGGTATCAAACTGGATTCTTTGTGTGCCTTCTTTTTTTTTTTTTTGAGAGAGAGCACACAAGCTGGGGGTGGGGGGTCCAGGGGCAGAGGGAGAGAGAATCTTTTGTTCTAAAGATTTATTGATTTATTTTAGAGAGCGCAAAGGTGGGGGGGCAGATGGAGAATCTCCAGCAGACTCCCCACTGAGCATGGAGCCCGAAGTGGGGCTTGATCTCATGACCCTGGGACCCCGAGCTGAGCTGAAACCAAGAGTTGGACGCTCAACCGACTGAGCCACCCAGGCAGCCTCTGGAAGCTACGTTTTGATTACCATAAAGGATTGCTCCCAGGCTCCCTGAAAATCTGCTCAGCTGCCCTGAGAGGAGCAGTGGCCCACGGCTCAACATCTTCCCCAAACCTGCCAGGTTTAAAAGTGCAACTGGAATACAGGCGCGGGCACTCACATCAGGAGCCCTCAAGAACCAGCTGGGATGCAGACCCGCCTCGGAGCTTCCATGGGGTCTTATCCCTGCCCAACAAATCAGTTTATTTTCTTGTTCCTTTCCAGGGCCCTCTCCTAGCTGGGAGTGTCTGAGGTTCACAAATACTTACATAAGTGCTTCAATGGACTTGGGCTTGATGAAAATGGCAATGGGGTAAAGTTGTGCTTGCTGCAGCCTCTTGATAGCATTGCCGGAAACATCTAAGATGCAGTGCTTGCCCTGAAAAGGCAAAGACTTGTTATTAGCCCACCTGGTCCCCATCTACCCAGCCCCAAGCACTTACCCAGTGGCAACCCAAACATCTGCCTGGGGGGAGGGGGGACCCATGGCCACCCAGAGAGGCCTAGAAGATTCTCCTACTGAGGCACCCAAGCCCCACATTTTGCTCCGACTAGCCAGAGAAGGCCACGTCTGCAGAGGGGTCCCCAGTCACGTCGGTGACATGCTGGGGTGGGCTGCGTGGAGGACATAGCCACCTCCATCCAGGGGCTGGGAACACATAGAGCCGGCGTGCTGTGTGGTTGTAGGCCTTGAGCTGGAAGGAGGCGGACCGTAACAGAATGTCAGCGGGGACATTTTGGTTTTTCCTTTGAGGGGTATGTTTAGCAGGGCCATCTCCTCTCTTCTTACTCTCTCTGCAACTGCCCGCACTGACTGGATGCTGGTCCCATAGAGATTATCGTTAAATTGGCCTGCTTCAATGAACTTGTTGTCCTGAATATCCTTCTCCATCTGTTCTCGGGAGACCACAAAGTGGTAGTCTTGTCCATCCACCTCATTATCACGCCGAGGCCGAGTAGTATCTGAAGGAAGAAAGGAAATGCTCTGTGGCCCAAGGACAATGACCTGCCCCAGGCCAAAAGAGATGACCTGTTCCTCTCTCACCTGGGCCTTGGGGCCACTCCAATATTTTCCAAGTGAGTGGGTAGGGAGGGGGGGAGAGTAGCTGGAAAAAAGCATGTCTTGCCTACTTCTCTTGTAACCACCAGGGCTCACACACAGGGAACTATTTACTTTAGTTTAAACTGGACCAGAAAGGTAGGGTTTCCTGGGCCAAAACCTGGCAGAAGATGCCAAATGTGGCACGGGAACCAGCGAACCTAACAAGCTGTCCACGGGGCTGTGCCAATGCTACTTGGACCGGGCCCCCCAGTAGTCCAATCCTTCCTGACCATCACCACTCAAAACTTGTCTCCAAGGGAGGAAGCAGGCCAGCCTGATGGCTTAGGCCTCCCAACTCCATCAGCCTTGTGGGAAAATCTACTGTTGCCTAGTATCTCTCCCAGAGTGGTAGACCCTGTTCCCAGAGAATGCTAGTACCTGGCCCCAGAGCCTTTCCATGAAACATCAGAGTAATCGTTCCCAGGGCACTAACGCCTCCCTCGCAAAACCTTCCTGGGCTCTTACGTGGCACACAGGATCCAAATTTATGCGGGAACTCCGAGATCAGGTCATCATTAACTCTGTCCTTCATCGGGCCCAGGATGATCACAGGCCTTGCATAGTGAACTGGAGAAAGAGAGCATGGAGGTCGTGAGCGAGGCCTCCCACCAGACAGCCTCTTCCACCTCCCAAGTCTGCCTGGAACACCAAGGCTCTGGAGCCGCCACTCAGATAGGGCAGAGTGTCCACGGCTATCCCCTAGCTTTTAACTACAAAGACATCAAAGAGCCTTTAATTTGAAGATATCTAAGTCCAAGGCAAGTCTGAAATCAGAAGCATCTCCCCTTCCAACAGATTTAGGAGCAAACTCTGTATGGGCACCAGCAGCTAAGTAAGGTTTTTTTCCGAGGAGCCACTACAGGGAGGGACCGGGACCTTTCTTTTGGCAATGGTCACACCCACTGAGATCGACCCTCGCCCTCTTTGTCAACCCGTCCTATCCTCTGGAAGGCACCCCGGCAGCAACAAAGGTACGGTGAGCGGCGCACACTGGGTTTCCTTTCCCTTTTTCTGTAACACAAGGAAGGTGCGGGCAAGGAGGAGCCACCTAGGGTCTGCACGTGTGGCGAGCGCTGCCCTCCTGCTCCCCCACGCTCCTCCTCCTGCAGACACAGCCAGCCATCGTGCTGGGCCCATGACCATGAAACCAGCTGGAAGCAAGACTCGCAGAAGGGAGCTTACTTTCTTGCCGTGTCACTGGCTCATAGGACAGAATCGCATCCTCTTGTCCTTCTGCAACAAAAAAGGGAGACACATTAGCACCTTGTAATTGGCCTCCCCGTGTCCTGGACCCCCTCCAACATTCACCTCATCCCAACTCTGCCAGAAAACAACCCTGTTGTCAGGTGGCACTTGCTGCCAACCTGCCCTGTGGGCCTGTCGCTACCCATCGGCAAGAAAGCACAGGAAGCCCTTCGCCACCCCTGGGACGGGAGTCAGGAGTCCTCTCGTTCAGAAAAATGTAGGTGACCAAAGGGACGTGACCCAGAAGCTGTGAAGCTTCCACCAAAAACCACCCCCATTGCTCAGGAACTGTTCTTGTAGTCAACAGTCAACTGTGCTCAATTACCCTCTTGCTCTGGTAAGAACCACAGGGAAGCTTCAGCTGGTCGAGAAGTACTGCCCATGTCCCCTAATCTGCAGGCAGGGCAGTCAGGGCACTCATGCAGGCTAATTTTGCCCTTTTAAGGGTCTGCCTATCCCCCCTGCACTGAAAAAAATATCCAGACCAGTGGCTCAAGGCTGGGGTAAGTTCCCCAGTCCCCTTTAAAAGCAAAGCTGAGCCCTGCTCTCTCCTCATGGTAGAACTCTATACATCCTAATGATGATGAACTCTTCCTAAAATAGTCACCAAGCCACTTGGTTCTGGGTGCCTGGAGGTCCCCAGGGGGCTGGCGGCAGTGCTGGGAAGGCAGCAATATTCGCATTAAGCCCCAGGAAGCTCGCTCACAGGCTTCCTCTGAGCCTAAGACTCGTGGGCAGGCTGTACAAGACCTCTAGTCACAGCTCCCGAGAGGCCACTGCTCCCAAAGTTCATGGGGTTCCAACCGTGGCTTCTCTGGCTTGGATCTCTGGCTCGCGGGATCTCTGAAGGAAAACTGGGCAGTTACTGGGTCGCTTAACCCAGCAAAAGGACAAAAACGGCAAGCCTTAACCCAGGAGGTCCTAGAGACCTGCAAAGGCAGTTCAGGACAACATCCCACAGGAGCCATTTGTCTCTTGGTCTCTAAGCAAATGTGAAACTGGCAGCGTTTACAGCCCAGGAGGCCCCAGGGCCCGGAGTTACTCACTGGCAGCTCGCCCTTCCCAGCGCCCCCGGGACAGCTGTAGGTCAGGTCCTAGCCAGAGGGCAGGCCTTATACTCTCCTTTAATTCAAGGCCTAAACCCCACTCCATCCAGACAGGATGGCCACAGCATTTCCAGGATCTCAAAGTGTACATGGCTAAACGAAGCACTAGTCTCCGAACAGAAATGGCAGCCATGCAACGCTGGAATGAGGATGGCTGGGACACATGGTGGAGCTACATGACATGGGGGAGAATGACACACACTTACTGGAACTGCTTTCGCTGTCACTGGTGTTGGATGTCACTCCCTCTGCAAGCCAACAAGAAAGAGACTCCGATTCAGAACAACACACCACTGAGAGGTCACACGCGGCACAAAACTCAAATCCTCCAGGAGGCAAGACACTGAGCTGCCAACCAAGTCAGGCCGCAGGAGGCCTGCCACGTCCAGGCTACCAACTGGGAGGCAGAGCTCCAATCCACAGCCCCTGGCCACCTTATACTTGTCCCCAGAGCCCTCTCCGTCTGCCAAGTCCCTCCCTATACACTACAAGCCTTCCATTCTTCAGCAGCATCCTCTTCATCTGAATCAAAAGAACGGACCTGGATGGTTCCAAATTTCTATCTCAAAAGGCATCTCCCAAGGCTAACGACAGGAAAGGAAAGGCAGCGACAGTAGCAAAGACAAGTCCTGGGACCAGGCTGCTCTTGGGTCCCCTCCCCCAGACAGAGCCCCCGAAGTACAGAGTTGCATGGTGCTCCAGAGCCAGGAGGCTAAGCCCCGGGTAGGTTGAGCTGTCACCAGGGAATGAGCCTCTGACTGTTCGCTGGGACCAACAGCCCTCCTGCCACCACTGTCATCTAGCCTCCTCTTCCTCCTGCTTCCTGGCTTGGCCTCGTTGGTGCCGGAGGATGCTCCTCCATCCACAATCAGACAGAGAGACCACAGAGACCACAAACACGGAACACTGGGAGGCCAAGACAACTGTCCTGTCTCAGAACACTGGGACCAACCCACATCTGAGTGTGGGCACGGCCGCCACGCTTAAAGGAGGCACAAGGTGCAGTTTCCCCAAACAAAGGCCGCTGCTCCCAAGATGACAGGCAAATGAAAATGAAACATGAACACAACAAATGATGGAGACACTGCTTGTTTCAGCCAAGATGACACTGTTCCAGACTGTGATATGCTGTGGCCCCGTAGGAAGGACTGGGTAAGTTGCCACCCAAGGCTAGTTCCTGAACAATCCCCTGAGGAAGCTCCTTTCCCTTTGTGCCTTTATTACTGAAGGAGAGTATACGCTGACAGAACCTGCCGGGCACAGCCACGTGTACACGTCCCTCTGTGCACAGAGGGGCTGCTAAGGTGCCGTCCTCTCGGTCCCTTCATTTTCCACTCCAGAATTATTTTCCAGAGGACAGGTCAGAGTTTGCCCGAGCTAAGGCACTAGATATAAATGTGTATACGGTCCATAGGTGCCGCTAAGACCCCCCATCAGTCCCTTAGAGATGCTCCATGGAAAGCCAGCCCACAGCTGTTTCCCGAGGCCCCTGGGCCTGCTGGGATGTCCCAGATGCATGATGGGTAAAGAGCTTCACAGTACTCTTGGCCCTGGCTAGAGAGACCACAACAGCTCATTCTTAAGCCCAGTTCTTTAGTGCTATGTCACTAGGAGAAGCAGCCAACCAATGGGCACCCCTCACCTCAACAATAGGCTAGAGATGAGCTAAATGGTCACCCCTGGAGAAGTACTTCTTGTCTACCTCATTTCTAAGGTGGGGTGCCAAGATGGCTCCCCACCCCATCAAGGTACAAAAGGAAAACACAGACATGAATGATAGGCTTTTATTAAGGTACCAGGGATCCAGAGCAAAAGTGTGGCATTCAGAGCCACTTATTCCTCCTCCTGCTGTGGTGTCAGAGTCCTCACAACACTGTCCTCCCCTCACCCTTTGCCCTCACCCACGTTCCCTACACCCCCAACCCCAGCATCTCCACTCATGCCAAAAATACAGTTAGTGGTGTGTAAGTTTGACTTACTCAGGTTCTTTGCGCCATAATAATCGTCACTTAACCCAGGGAAGTCCTGATTTCACAGACAGCAAGGACAAAGAGAGAGGGAAAGAGGGAGGGAGGGAGGGAGGGAGGGAGGGAGAGAATTGGGACAAAAGAGAAAATAGAGAAAAAAGACAAGGGGAAGGAAGAATACAGAGCCAGGTGAGCATTAGTGACAGAAGTATGAAATACTATGAAGACCTGTAATTATAGTGAGGTTAAGAACTTTGCTACAGAAAGAACGCCCCAGATCAGATAAGATACGGGTACTTCATATTGCTAAACTTGCTGCCAAAGGGCCTTGGAGTGGACTACCTTTCTGAGGTGGTCTACAGTCTACAGCCCAACAGGACAGAACAGGTAGACCGTTCTGTCTGTTCCAAGGCTCAGAGTACCTGCTTTGGCTGAATTTGTACTTACAGAGCCCAGGTCTCTGCTCTGCCCCCGTAATCACCATTTCCCTCTGAGGGTATACCAAAGAGCAGACAGAATTATCACCATCCCAAGGAGCTTTTGCCTAATACTGACTCACTCTGTCCAGACCCTTCAGGGAAAGCTTCGTGCAGTGTCAGGTATGGCCTTCAAAGCCGCCCTGAGTTGTGCAGACCACAGGGGATGAGCTCACCTTCTGAAGAATAAGCACTAGGCGGTTTCAACTCTCACCGAGCAGGCAGCCCCTGCCCCTCAGCTGGACCACCCAACGGCGACCCCTCCCCAGGCTAGATCGCACACGGAGGTTCAGAGGCCAACCTGGTGAACTGTGGTGACCTCCCTTCAGACCGTCTCCCACTGCTCATGAGCAGAACCCACTGCAGCTGGTGCTTCTTACTGAGCTACCCAGGATTATGACCCATCACCTCCGTTTGGATGAAGGCGCCCTTGGATCGACTAACTACCACTCCAGACAGCAATGACCTACGTAGACCATGACCATGAAATAGGCTCACCTGGACAAAGTCAGTCCCCTGCCAGTCCCAAAAGCCCAGGACCCCAAGGCCCCTCCTTACGAGGCAGCAGAGGAGAGGCTCACAATTCACCAGGATGATTATTATATAAGAAGTGTTTCACCAGCTTCACCTGGTGTTTAAGGTGAGGGCCAGAGCAGTTAATTTCTGAGGTATATAGTAGAATACGAATATTTCTCAGGATTACATTGGTTCTGAAAAGTCAGTTTATGGCCTTTCCTACCACTTGCTGTTTTTCAATAAATCTTTCTTTAGACAATGTTGAGTAATCCCCCTTCCACGTCAATTCCTTTAGGCAGGAAGGATTTTATTTTGAAGACTGGCTCTGTATCTGGGATGACAGTGAGTCTGTTGGAGCTGGGCGGACATCCTAGGTGCATATGCACGCGCATGTAACTCAGGAGGCAGGTCCGACTCCAGGCGTCCAGAGAAGAAAAGGCTTCTCTTAACACAGATAAGTTAAGGGAAAGAAAACACAGGAGAAAGAAGCCAAGAGAGCAACGCTGAGTCCCCAGACCTGGTTCTCTCGAAAAACCGTTCTAAGACTGACACTGGGGCTGAGAACTGACGACTACCACAGCAGAGCTTGGCCTGGCATCCCCAATGCCAGTGCCAGGGATGTCCTGGTAGGCCAGCCTTGGAACCAGTTGGTCCTTAGAGCCTCCAACATTCTTTCGGAGTGAGCAGCTGGATAAGAGAGACCCAGTGTCTCCCTGTGCAGACCAATCTCTACACTGACTCTGCAAATAAGCAAGGATCCATGTGCATACGCACACCCACACATGCACACACGGCCAGATGGACACACACACACACACACACTTTCCCCATCTTCTCAGAAGGGGAGTTGCAAATGAGGAAGAGAGGGCGGGGCTGTGGGCAGTCTGCTCTCTGTACCCTGCTGCTACTTACGTTCCTGTATGCTGCTTTCCTGGGCCATGTTTTCTTTGCTCTTGTAAAATGGAAACTTTCGAGAGAGGCGGAAACTCTTTTTACGTTTCGTTTTGATCGACTGTGAAAGAACATGAAGATGGAGGGGAAGGACAGAAGAAAAAAAAAACAGAACAATGGATTTTAAAGCATGCAAGAAAAACTAAAATGGAGACAATGGTGAGCTAAATAAAAGACCATCTGTCACAAATGAAGTCTATGAGATTAAATGAAAGTTGATGTAAGAGGAAAATCATGTTTACAGGAAAATGTAGGGATGTTAGAGGTTTCTACCTAATCCAGACTCACAGCACTCACTGGCACTTTCTAAAGGACAAAGGTCACTGGAGCCTCCTGGACACATGCCCTAAGGTGCCACTGATACACACAGAGTCATCTACTCCGTGTCTCTCTTCCCTCTAGCGCTCCAGAAGTTCTTTGGCCTGCAAAGCTCATAGAAGAAAAGGGGTGAGTAACTGAGCCCTCATGCCTCCCTGGTCTGAGAGGAGGTGGTCAGAGCTCTGAGGCTGGCCTTCCTTGCTGGGTTACAAGGCCAGGTTCTGCTCAGGGTCCCCACAGCTCTGACAGGGTCTGTGGCCAGGGAGATTCCCACAGATGGCATCATGTACCCGGAACAAGTCAGCCTTTCCAGACAGTCCAACTCCAACGCATCTTCAAGAGCCAGTAATGAGGGGGAAGGAGTACAGACTGGACACAGAGTTTCAGTGCCCTCTCTCTGCTCTCTGAAAAGCAGTCAGTGTTCTGATAGGACAGAGCCAGACCCCTGGAAAGGAGATATTCTGTTGTGCTCCCCAGTTCTCTGAGCCAGCAGACAGACTCCAAGCTTCTTACTCCTCTTCACATATTGGCTGACTTCCTTGGGGACCCCCACTTACCCTGTTAGACTCGATCATCCCCGTCCTGGCATGGAACTTCACGGTTTTCAATCGAGCTCTTTCTTTCTTTTCCACCCTGTTTTGGAGTCAGAAAGGAGTCCTGTTACTCACTGCTAGTGCATGGTCTCAGCAGCCACCTTTTGGCTCCCTGAATCATAACTCTGTCTTGAGCACCAGCTCTACTAAAAAGGAATGATAGAGCACATCCATTGCTCTCAAGCAACTTATCATCTAATAGGTACAAAAGAAAACAATACCAGGAAGAGGGGAAGGAAGGCCTCAAGATCATGACCACTCACCTCTTCTTACTGGGGATCACACCGATTTGCTCGCTTTCTCCATGCGGGGTCACCAGTCTCGCCTGCCACCACTCATCATCAGATGCATTAATGACATGCAGAATGTCACCATAGGAGAAGCTGAGCCCCTGGCTTGGCAGGCAGCTGTCCCGAGTTCGATCATAATCAAACAGGGCCCTGAAACACACAGTGACAGATGAACTCATCATCCTAACCCTAAATGCCAGGAGCCTGGCACTCTGGAAAGGATGGCAAAGGAAGGCGGACCAAAAGAGTCAGCACGGACCCAGCAGCCTCAGAGTAGACAGCACAGAATTCTCCAGAAGACTGCATCCTTCCTTCGGTCTTGATGTTATAGGTATGTGCCTCCTCTCAAAGAAACATCCCACTCTCCCAAAAGGGGGAATAAGAGAAAATCTTTCATGAGTCCCAATGCCTCTAAGCGTCTGTCTAGATACAAGGTGGAGACCCAAAGTAGAACACAAAACAGTCCTCTCCCCACCCACATCCCAGGGAAACAAGTTAGCTCCACCAAAGGACTTCCTCAGTTTACAAACATATCTTCAAAAAGTAGTTGAATGCAGGGCATAAAAATATGAACTACAGTCTCAAACAATGAATGGTAAATGCTGCAGAGACACAAAAGAGAAAAGGACCCAGTGTCCTGGGACAACTAAGGAAAAAGCTAAGGCTGACATTCACCCACACAATGATAAAGTTGAAAGGACCCTTCAAAGAAGCCTCCAAGTTTAATCTCTCATCTTACATGGAGGGAGACGGAAGCTCAGGGAGGAAGAGTAATGGGACCCAGATGACACACCTGCCTAACCTAGGATGGTGGCCAGGTCCTCTGACCAGACATGCAGAGTAGAGTGATAAAGGAGAAGGTGGGAAAATGCGGGAAGGGAACTATACCATCCAGACTTGAGAAAGAGGAGGGGCCCAGCTTGGCTGTAGCTTCGAGTCCTAGGAAATGAGGTTGGAAATAAAGGTCCGGGGCAAATTTTGGAAGGCCCTGAATATACTGATCCAGTGGCCCCTGAAGATTTGAGAATAGGGAAGCGACACATCAAAAGAACCTGAGGAACATTAATCCGCCCTCATATATAACAGGATGATTATGTGGAGTGGGGTGGGGTGGATTTGAAGGCAAATTTAAACCAAAACTACAAGCTCAAATCCTTCGGGATCCACTGCTAACTCTGGCTCTGGTGAAGCTGGCACCTCACACCAGAGCTCCCTGCTTCAGGGAAGAAACTCACCTGCATGAAAGTTCTATTTTCTCATCCACGGGATCTCTGCTCAGAGTCACTGCAAATGGCTGATCTCAGTGAGAAGTCTGTATTTTTCTACTCGCCATCTAGGCTCTCTTTTTTACATTCTCTGTTAACACCTTTGCACACACAGCCCAGTGCCTTTCCCAGAACTAGTTCCAAGATTTAATCTTCTAGGGGTGCCTGGGTGGTTCAGTCGGTAAGCCTCTGCTTCGGCTCAGGTCATGATCCCAAGGGTCCTGGGATCAAGTCCTGCATCAGGCTCCCTGCTTGGTGGGAAGCCTGCTTCTCCCTCTCCCACTCCCCCTGCTTGTGTTCTCTCTCTCGCTGTGTCTCTCTCTATCAAGTAAATAAATAAAATCTTTAAAAAAATGATTAAAAAAAAGATTTAGGCTTCTACCTGCAGTTTGGTGGTTTGTGGCCGGGCTGGAAGCTGCAAAGTAAAACCCACTATTTCTCCACGTGCAGGCCCAAATGAAATACAGAAGGTACTAAACCTGTGCAGAGTGAAATACCCATCTACTTTTTAAACTTCTTGAAACAGAAGTCTCAAGAAATCAGTGTCAGATTATTTGAAAATGAAAATACTCAAACTCTGACATAAAGCCCTTTATCTCCCTCAATTTATGCACTGGAAGCAGTAAGAAGAGAGGCCGGGCCAGCAGATCAAGGAGGCACTCTGCCCAAGAGGTTCTTTCCTGGCTCAGTGTGACAGGATCAAATCTGAATGCATTTGCCTTGCATTTGAAACAGAGTTTCCTAAAGCAAGGAAGGCATTCTGTCAGATGTTCCTACGAAGACGTGCACGGTGAAGACCTTATTCTAAGTGACAATGAGAAACACTCAATGTCATTCTGGGCTTCAAAGATTTAAACAAATGTAGTAAGGAAAAGAACAGAACTTGGATTAAGCACAAATTAGTTTGGGGAGGGAAGAAGGAAGACGTTAAAATGAATTAGGAGAGATTAGGATGAGGTTGTAAACACTGGAAGGGAGAGCTTACTGGTGAAAATCCAGGGACAATCCAATATATACTCTAGCACCCCACAGAACCGTATCTAACCTTTGCCAATAGCAGTAAGAAGCGGGAGCACATATGATCCAGTTGATATAAACATGTTTTCTGGATGTCAGGAAGCCAATTATTGGTCATTTTTTAAACATCTGAGATTGAAATGAAACTAACATGCCAGGTCACTCCCAAGAGGAATTTCAGATACTGTGCCATATTAAGACACATGTGCCATGAGCTAAGTAACAACAAAGTCAGTGTGGGTCGAAATCACCGAGAAGGCCAGCAGTGAACACTGCACACCGGCAATGATGCCGTCTGCGTTGCTTTTATCCATAGGTAAAGGGGCCTTTTACAACTTTACTTACAAAAATATAAGTCAACATAAAAGCAAACTGCTTTCAGATTTTCCTGCTGTTTCTTTTTCTTTTCTTACATTTTTTGAAATCACTGCTTCTTCTTGCTATTTGTTGATTACTTTTTTTTACATTTTATTTATTTTTTAAAGATTTTATTTATTTTACAGAGAGAGAGAGAGAGAGAGAGAAAACAAGCAGGGGAAATAGCAGAGGGAGAGGGAGAAGCAGGTTCCCCGCTGAGCAGGGAGCCCGATGGAGGGCTCGATCCCAGGACCCTGCGATCATGACCTGAGCCGAAGGCAGATGCTTAACCAACTGAGCCACCCAGGCGCCCTTTTTTTTAATTTTTATTTTAGACATTAGATATTGGTTTTCTTTCTTTTTTAAATTTTATTTATTTATTTGAGAGAGAGAGTGAGAGAGATCACAGGGGAAGAGGGGGAAGCAGGCTCCCCACTGAGCAAGGAGCCCCATGCAGGACTTGATCCCAGGACCCTGAGATCATGACCTGAGCCGAAGGCAGACGTTTAACTCACTGAGTCACCCAGATGCCCCAAGATATTGGTTTTCAATAGCACTCACCTATCCTTTTGCCACTGTCCTCCCAATTTAGTTATATCACATTTTGGGGGGGATAGATGATATTTAATTTTACACTATTATGTAAACAGTGTCCATAGGTGACTACCCTTTCTTTCCTATAAGGTTTTTCTATGGCTCCTTTCCTGCCAGAAATACTTAATTTTTTTAATCTGATTATTTTTCTATGTCCCTATTATTTTGTAGCTTATCTAACACAGAGGTCTATTTAGATGTACTGTTTCTTAAAAAAAAGATTTTATTTATTTTTTTGACAGAGAGACATAGTGAGAGAGGGAACACAAGCCAGGGGAGAGGAAGAGAGAGAAGCAGGCTTCCCACCAAGCAGGGAGCCTGATGCGGGGCTTGATCCCAGGACCCTGGGATCATGACCTGAGCTAAAGGGAGGCACTTTAACTGACTGAGCCAACCAGGTGCCCCAGATTTACTGTTTCTTTTTGTTACGGCCAAAATATTTTAAAGCAGTTTCCTTTGTAGAGCCAGAAAATAGGAAAAGGATTAATTTTTTTGCATATATTATTGTAGTATTTGAGATTTTATACTATTCATATGCATGGATTTCATTAAAAAATTAATATAAGCTCATTATAGATTATTTGAAAAACATAAAGTCTAAAAACAGAAAAAGCACATTTAATATAACTCAGAACTGTTCTTCATATTTTTGTGATACTATATAACATTGTGTAATAAGTACACAGAAAACAGATTTCACCGATATGGAGACATGGTGTGTATGTACAATTTGGCAACCTTAGTTGTCATTTGAAATTGTATCATTAATATTTCCCATATCATTGACTATTCATCAAAACTAATATTTTTAAAGATTATACAATATTCTATTCTCAAGTATATTCATTAATTAAACAAGTATTTTTGAGCATCTAATATGCTCAGGCACTCTTCTGGGTATTTAACAGGAAAAAAGAAAGGAAAGAAAGCACCAGGCTTGAGTCATTTACTTCCGGTAAGGAACATGTTTAGCTCTAAGTTCCCTGGCAAACAAGGCAAAAAAAGGGCTGTTTCCCAATAAAAAGTGGTCCCCAAGTTTATCTGGATTTTGTTTGATGAATTTGTGGATGAAGAACACTGAACAGCAGAATAAAGAATGTTTTTAAACTATGATTTTGTTAAAGACATAGTAGCACATTTGAATTTGAAATAAAAGAAAATGAATTGAAATTCTGAACCATAACGTCATTCTCAGTTGAGTAAAATGAGTGAACAAGAATTTCCTTTTCTATCAGAACTACAAATGGAAAAAGAGCTTTGCAGGACATTGGAGCCTCAGAAGTCTAAGTTTCTTTCCAGCTCTAGCATTTCATGAGCTCGTCTTTCCTAGGTCTTCTCTACCAGGTTAAATATGCCCAATTCTCTCCCCAGTCCTTCCACTGTGGTGATGGTGATTTCTTTTCCAAATCCACAATGTGGATTTTCTCAAAATCCATTTTCTCTCTTTTGCTGCTGAAATTTTATTTGACTACGAGCTAGAAAACTTCCTCAGAGATGAGAGAGAGCAGGCCCAGAGGTGACAGGGCCTCATCTACAGTTGTGTGGTGGGCAACTCTCACACTAGGGCTCTTAAATCTCAAAAAATTTCATGAGGTCTGGGTCAACAGTCACATTACAACCCCCCGCCAAAAGCTAACTCCCCACTTGGCTATGTCTAAAAAATACCTTTCTTCCATTATTTAAACATTCACTTTGTCTACTTTGCGTGGAGCACTGTGTTTGATAGGTGGGAGACACAGAAGCAAGATTAAATCTTTGGCCTTACAGAGTGTGCTGGCCCAGTATGTGGTAGTGAGAGGCATGAAGGTGAGATAAGCCAAGGCCTAAAAGCATTCAGAGGGAGCATAGGTCACACCTAACTAGGGGAAGAGAGGAGGGGTTGACTTTTGAACTGGGGCTCAGTGAAGGATCAGGATTTCATGAGAGAGATGGGGAGACGCCCTTCTGGCTAGAAAGAACATTGCAAACAAAGGCTTAGAGGCAAGCAACTCAGGGTGTGTGGTGGGGTCAGCAGCACCCATATTTGGCTGTAGTGCGAGGCACGCAGTCTGCAGTCCAGCTAAGGAGTTTGGCATTCACTTAGTAGGCCTTGTGAGACCGACTTCATGGCCTCACCTTTTTTTATCGTTACCAGGCTAAACTTTCATGTGAAAGGTACAATTAAAAGAAAACAAGTGGTGCCTGGCTGGCTTAGTCGGTAGAGCACATGACTCTTCATCTCAGGGTCATGAGTTCAAGCCCCACATTGGGCACAGGGCGAAAGGAAGGAAGAAAGAGAGAGAGAGAGTGGGAGGGAGGGAGGAAGAAGGAAGGAAGAAATTAAAAGAGAACAGGCTGAATAGTAAACTGAAACCATCTTTCAAATGATGTATATTTCATGTAATCAAAAAAAGTATGTAAATTAGACCTTAATGAATTTTGGGGGCACCTGGGTGGCACAGTTGGTTAAGCGTCCAAGTCTCGATTTCAGCTCAGGTCATGATCTCAGGGTCGTGAGATCAAGCCCTGAGTCGGGCTCCATGCCCAGTATGGAATCTGCTTCAGTTTCTCTCTCCCTCTGCCCGTCTCACCACCCTGTCTCCCTCTCTAAAATAAATAAATGAGTCTTTAAAAATTTTTTTAAATTTTATTTTGAAAAAGTATCGACTACCTACATGAGATCTTTAAGAAGCATGCTAAACTGTGGCCATCTAGCAATGACGATCTCCCTTAGGAACAGCCTGGAACCTAAGAGTGACAGGGACTGGCTCCTTGTTACAAACGCCTCAAGCTGGAACTGGTAAGAGGATGAAGGAGGACCTTTCTCCACAACCTGGATATAACCTCCTATCCACCCCTTTTTATCCTTAGGGCAAGCACTAGAGAAAATCAAGGCAGATACCATACCACCCCTTCTAAATCAGACTGAACCACTGTCCCGAAACTGAAATCCTATACATGGAAGGCCCAGATGACATAGCAACAAAACTTTTCAACCTCTGACTTGAAAAGAGTGAGCAGAAAAAAATAAAGCCAATATCTATCTGTCTCCAGACACATAAAACACATTTAACCACTCTGGTACCTTGGTCCCACTCCATGTGTGTGTGCATTTATTGACAAGATGGTATGTTGGGACACTAGAAGCCTCAGAAACCCCTTATTCTTTCCAAGTCTAGATAAAAAAGAATTTCATGAAAGCCTTTGAGTTGAGGACTGGTCAGTTCAGAGGGAAACACTATGTCAGGAGAGAACAAAACTTATGGAAATATTACCATCTACAGTCTAAGATCACAGTAAGTGGTCTACATAAAAGATTATTCTTCAACCCTGAATATGTTCCTCCTTGGTTATGGCCATGCACCTCTGTGAAGCAAAGGAAAGCCAGATCCTGGGTTTTCCTGCAACTTCTCAAACATCACGGCCAGGCCAGAAAAACACCGACCTCTCTTGAAAGCAGGGTAAAGACTGGCCCAGAGAAAATGTGGCATGTAAAAACAAAGTGAAAGTGGGCAACGCAGCAGCCTTCTGGAGCCAAGTCACACCAGCAGGAAAAGCAGATGCTCACTTCCCAGGGTCTGCAGGTTGGGGTTTCCGAGCTAGGCTTCAGCATGGCAGCTTTAAATGCCGCTGCCTATCTTCCTAAAGAGAATGCACTGCCAAAGGTCTTGAAAGATATGTTGTGTAAGTGGTGACCTTTCAAACAGTATCCCCTAAGAGCTGCGTACACCTGCCCACATATACACGTGCTCTGGGGGACTTTGCCTAATCTTCCCTTCACCTGGGACCTCACTGCAGGACGGGAAAGCAGGAAGATAATCAGCTCCAAGTAAACAGATTACCAGGCCAGTCTCTGCAGTTCAGATCCTAAATTGTGAGGTTTGGGTCTAAAAGATCCAGAGAAATCAGAAGCACCTGGCACAGCCACCTAGGCGTCTTGATGAACAGGAAAGCAGAGAAAATGGCTACTACCGAGGAAACCGGCCAGGCAGGTTTCTCCAAGCAAAATAAACAAGAGCACTTCGGCCTCAAAGACCAGTGGCTGCTCCCGCTCCACTCACCTAGAAGCGCGCCCACTCCTCTGCTCGTGGCTCCAGCCTCTGTGTGGCCTGGGGTGGCCCGGGAGTGGGGTGGGGGGGGCTCTGGCTGTCCATACTATATAATTAGCAATGGCCTTTCTTAATGTTTTCTACTTATGGCTATTTAACTCTTGCAGTTTTAAAATCTTTCAAAGTGTATCACCAAAGGGGAAGCCCTTTGCAGACTAAGGCCTGTCTGATGCTCGTGAATGGTGAAGATCAGGCTGGGAGGGTGGGGCACAAAATACCCTCCCTGTTACTCTCCAGTTGCTGTGCCTTTCCTGCTCATGCCAGCTGGGGTATAAGACACTGCTTTCTTCCTTTGGTCAGTGCTACAGGCTGAATGTTTGTGTTCCACCAAAGTTCATACCTTGAGGCCCTGACCTTCCAGGTCATGGTGTTTGGAGATGGAGCCTTAAGGAGGTAATTCGGTTTGCATAATGTCATGAGGGAGATAGTTCCCCTATGAGAAGAGGAAGAGACAAGGAGATCTCTCCCCCCCGCCCTGCCTCTATGTCAGGAGAGAACAAAGCTTATGGAAATATTACCATCTTGCACGCACCTAGGAAAGGCCAGGTGAGGACAAAGCAAGAAGGTGGCCATCTACAAGCCAGGAACGTTACACGGGGGGTGTGGCTCACCAGAACCTGAATCTGCTGGCACTGAGATCTTGGACTTCCACGTGTCCAGAACTGTGAGAAATAAATGTTTGTTGTTCCAGCCACCCAGTCTATGGTACTTTGTTATTACAGCAGCTTGAGCTTCAGAAAGTACCAGATAAAAGGCACATATTATTTGAAAATTGAGCAGCCCCTCTCTTGCCTGGTCCATGTGAAGCATGCATCGAGAGCCATAAAGCAATAGTCACTCATCAGCTCTTGACCTTACTGAGAGAGCTAAAATTGCTAGCAACTTCCAAAAAGCAACCTAAAAGCCCAAACTTGAGTACTCAGGTTGACAAGAGGTGGGTCATCTCAAGAGGCACAAGTGCCCCTGATAGCAAGTCAGGTCTTCGTGGCTCTATGCAGAAGGGAACATGGAGAACAAGGAAGGGCACTGCTGTCCTTAGTCTACTTCAAAGTCTCAGGCCTTAAAGGTCAGTTATGACGTTAGACGGGCAGTCAAGGACCAATTGCCCCACAATATATGAACATTTGGGGTCACAACACCTGTTGGGTCAGCTGAGGGGATTATGAGGACAGTTCCAGGACTGCTGTTTGGGGAATATGCACTAGCAACAGGCAGTTCAAGAACCACTGACACAGGAAAACTGTGCCCCACAGTGTGGTAGCCCAGAACACAACAGAAATTGCTATTGCTTTTTAAGATATATATTATTATCGGGTGCATGGGTGGCTCAGTTGTTAAGCGTCTGCCTTTGGCTCAGGTCATGATCCCAGGGTCCTGGGATCAAGCCCCACATCGGGCTTCCTGGTTTTCGGGAAGCCTGCTTCTCCCTCTCCTACTCCCCCTGCTTGTGTTCCCTCTCTTGTTGTGTCTCTCTGTCAGATAAATAAATAAAATCTTTAAAAAATTTAAAAAAAGATATATATTATTATCAACCCCAAATTCTGTCAGATAGTGAAGTGTGCCAGAATCATCTCACTGGCACTTTAATCCACTACTGAAACTCATTAATGAACAAGACAAAGTCAGGCTCTCCTAAGCACCATGCTGGGCTATAAGCACAGGACAGTTGCACGATTAATGTCTGCTTGGTGACGAGAAGGAGCCGTCCCTGGCCTTCTTTGATGATCAAGCCAATATTTCTTCTTTTTAAGACTTTTTAAAAGATTTTATTTATTTATTTGAGAGAGAGAGACAGCGAGAGAGAGAACACAGCAGGGGGAGTGAGAGAGGGAGAAAAGCAGGCTTCCTGCTAAGCAGGGAGCTAGATGCAGGGCTCGATCCCAGGACCCTGGGATCGTGACATGAGGCGAAGGCAAACCCTAACCGACTGAGCCACCCAGGTGTCCCCAAGCCAATACTTTTGACACAGTTTTTGGAATGGAGACTACAGATGCCCCGTGATCTCCTTCCTCAAGTGGGAAGAAGACTGGGATGGTAGATGGCCAGCCGGAAGGCCAGGACTCCCCAAAGGTCTGCCTGATGTTGTCCTGTGGCTGTGAAGAATGCACCCAGCCTGGCCAGAAGAGACTTGCAAAAGCTCTTTCTACAAATATACGCTCAAGCCTCTTGGCAGCCTTTAGAGGACAAGGTCTTTCGTTCATTCGTTCATTTAAGAAAGAGACAAACAAAAGAACACCCAAGTTTAGAACTTGGAGGGTCCCTGGAACTCTCACCTACCCTGTGTCTTTTCATACTCCCTTCACATCAGAATGACCTTAATTAAACACCCCAGCCACCCTGATCCTGAGCAAGAGGCTCAAGAGAGGCCTACTTTGGTGAACTTTTCCAGTGTAGAAGGCAAATTCACTAGCAGAGCAAAAGCCCTAGAGTGGGCAGAAAGACAAACTCCGCTCATCCTACATATTGAAGGATCTACACCATTGAAGAGCTGAGGCTACTATGGTGAAGGCTGGGGAAGGCCTTTCCATTAAGTCACTAGTGATCTTAAAACCAAGTCACATTTTCCAAACACTGTAATCTTTCCTTCTTTCCCTTGCTCCTGGTTCCACAAACCCCATCTCCCCTCTCTGGTTAGTACAGCTGCAGCTCCCTATGGCTCCACCTGCTCAAGTGGCACTCAGAGGCACTGTAAGAGAGTGTTATTTGCTTGGCAACCCATGCACACCAGAGAATAATAGACACTCAGCAGAAGGGAAGGGAGAAGAAACATATCATAGGGGAAACAACAGCTAAAAGAATCAGAGGTGAAACCCCAACCAAAAAGGTCTCCTTCACTCTAACCACCTGCTGCTCAGTGTCTTCTGTGTAGCTGCCAAGCTGCTGGAGGGCAGGACCCACATCCGCTGCTTCCTTGAATCTACCTCCACCACCATGGCCCGAGTCTTCGCCCTGTGCTTTCCTGTTTTCCACATAGTAGGAACTACCGTAAGTGTCATGTTAGGTTGTTCAAGTGAAACAGAAATAAATAGCTACTGTGACAAACAAGTGGTTATTCCTGAGCGTTCTGATTGCTTGTTAAAAAAACAAAAAACGTACATTTCCCCAAACCCAGTGAATCCAAAGCAATAAAAGAGGAGCCTGGGGATCTGTATTTTTCCTAGCATGCTGGCTGATTCCTATCAGCAAGTTTGGGAAATGTTGAAAGAACCATGCTCCGTGGTCAGAACAACCAGGTTGAAATTCCAGTTTTGGAACTTCTTGGCTGTCTAACTGGAGTCTCTATATTCTCATCTGTAAAACGAGAATAATGTCTATTTTGCAGCATTATTTAAAGGATTTTAATCACAATTTAAAGAGGATCACAAATGTCCTAATGCATAGATGTTCCCTGTTTGTTTCCCTTTATCCTGAAGACATCACAGAACTACTGAAAACTTCTGATTAGATTATGTCCAGATTGTTGCTTTAGCTTCAAGCCCCTCTTGCAACAACGAGGCAAATGGATGCCCAGCCTCTTCTGAAACACCTCCAGTAACAGAAGATCAAATTTACTACCTCCGGAAGCAGTCCATTCCATTTTCAGACAGTCTTAATCATCAGCTCTTTCTTCCTTCTGTGCAGCTGAGATCTGCCTTGGGTGACAGAACAAATCTAATCCCTTTTCCACATGATAGGGTGATGCAATTAACTTCGATAAGGAAATTGAGGAGCAGTAGGTGTGGGGGGTTCAATTTTGAACACACTGCTTGTTTGAGGCACTGGGAGTGCAGCTTCATGCACATGTCCAGCAAGTAGTTGATATGCGGGTCTGGGGTTCACTAAAGAGACCGGGGATGTCATTTATACAACAACAGGATCGGAATCTGTGAAAATAAAAGACATTGCCATTTGGGGGGCAGAGCTAATGAAAGATATTGAGGAATGGTTAGCAAGGTAGGAAGAGAGCCTTTAAGGAAGCAAGCAGGGAATTCGTGGAAACAAATGTGGTGAAGAGGTCAGACCAATGGCAGAGAATCAGTGAACCAGTCATTGAATTTAATGACTAAGAGGTCACTGTGGATCCCTGACAGAGCTGGGCTTCTGCTCCTCTGGAGCCTTCCAGAGTTGCTTGGAACCACATCACCGCACTGAAAAGCAGATGCATACTTCCTTTTCTACTGAATGAGCGGCGATTTGAAGACATAGCAGGAGCAAGTATAGATGACTCCAACATTTTCCAACCTGGATTTAAGATGGGCTTCTCCAAATAGGGCTCCCAGGCTCCTATCTTTTGGTGAAGCTCTGCCTAGTACAGTCCGTCCTGGATATGAACCACAGTAAAGAACTCTCTTTCCCTGTGATTAATACTGCATTTGTCCAACTTACTGACCGCTGCTTTTGCACACAATACATTAACATCTCAGGGAACTAGGGTTTCCTGGCACATCATTTGGCACATGTGGTTAACAGAAGAGAGATAATAGTTTGAGGGACTATTGGTATTATGGGAAGTTTTTTCTCTCTTCTTTTTAAGAATGGAAGAAACTTGAATATGTTTACATGCTAACGAAAAGGAACCAAGTGCAGAATGAAAGAATGCCAAATAGGCACGAAAGGGAACAGAGCAAGCCAGGCTCTGGTAGGGGGGTTAGCTTAGTAAAAGACCTCAGCTCACTGCTTAACCCCATAAAACACTTCCCTTGACTAAGTCTAGTGATCACAAACGTTCATTATTTGAAAGCACACTTACTTTCCTCAGAGGACACCAATGTTATCTAGATAAGGTTAAGGGCAGATTACATAAACCATATAAACTGATTCACCAGAAACAGAGCTCAGTGTCCACCCTCCTCCCCAGAGTCAGATGCAATGTATCCCTCTCCCCAGGGCCAGAAGAGGGTGTTCCAGGTCTCCCGGGGCAGGAGCTAATGCCCCACTTCCCCTACCCAGGCAGGGAGAGCTCTAGCACAGGATAGGTAGAGAGAGGAAATCTAAAAATAAAGCTCTCCAAAGAAACTGTCTTGCCTAAAGAGCAGCTTCCCACGCACACTGGAGTGCCACATCTGCGGGGGCTGGCAGCATGGGAACGGAACAATCCTGACCAAGTCACATAAGTATTACCCTTTGGCTGGGGGCAATAGCACATTTCTGCTTCCCCCATCAGTGCCCTGGTGTCTAGGCTACAGAGCCAGAGCAAGGGCGTAGTGATGGCAAACAGTAGACTGAAAAGATCACCAGTGACTAGTCCAGCTTTCCTCTAGCTCTCCTCCCTTCACAGCAGGAGGTGAGCAGGACAGAAGTGAAGAAAGCTGCTCTCAACAAACCAGCAGTCGAGGGTTCATTTTTTTAAAAAGAACCATGAAGGGTTCTAGCGGGCTTCAGACTCAATGCTGGGATCCCCGGGCTCTGCCCCCTGTAGTTGGGCCAGGGACTACCAGCTGAGGGAAAAGGAAATCAAGCACTGGGAGCCCAACTGCAATTAGCATTTATATCCACTGGCTATCCTCAAGTCAAACCCCAAAGACAGAGCAGTTGTCCCATTGCCAGGCAATTAGCAAATGCAGCCTTCCCTCCTAACCCCCCCAGCAGGTATCAGAGGCCACTAGAGAAAGTTCAACCCAGGAGTTTAACACCCCCCCACACCTAAGCATTAAACACACACACACACACACACACACACACACACACACACACGCACAAGACACAGCTGTCTCTGGCTCAGGAGAGTAATCCCACCACCTCTCACTCTAAGGATTTTAACCTTGGAGAGATACAATGTACTTGCACCGCACTGTTTGGAGTTTTGCCAAGAAGCTAGGGCAGAAGGAAGAAAACTACCCCTACTTCTATAATGAGGCCCGAGTGTTCACTTAGCAGTCCAACTCCCTAGGAGGTTTGTACTTTGACCTGCCAAAGTATTATAATGTGCCTCAAGGGTCAAAAGCTCAACCTTGCTCAGTATCTCAGAGTAGCTTTCAGCAGCAAGACAGTCAATGCTGTGTATCTGTTCCCTCCACCCACCCTTCCTGGGGACCATACACCACCCCATCCCATGTTCCATGATTCAGATACAGCAGACCGGCGCATCAGGGAGGAAGAAAACACCGTTTTAAAAAAAGACCCAGAAGCAGCAACCTGTCAGTTCTTTGGTCTCTTATAAGAGATCCTGTACCAGAACACAGAGATAGCTGATATGCTTGGATACAAATGCTGATGTCTACTATGCATATGTGGAAGGGGGTGCCAAGTTTTCCCCTCAAATCACAGATTACAGGCAAAGTACTCTGAACATCTGAGTGCTGTTTGAATGCTGACTAGCAACAATCACCCAGCAGTCTTTTACAATTAGAGCAAACTGAAATTTTCTTGTATTGAGTCATTCATAAGCAAAGAGGAAGAAGCCAGCTCACAGAAGGGAGAGACACTGACCATAAAGTACCCAGCCTGAGCATCGAGTGCCAAATGTTGCTTCAGTGCCGGGAGTACACACTCCCTAGCCCACTAGTTAAACAGAAAGGTCTGTGTCGGCACAGAGCTCTCCTCACGCAGCACAAGGCCTGGTGCTCAGAAGTGTGACTTACCTGACATACAAAGACCTCTTCTCACTTGTTCGGAGGGACCCAGACCCAGAGCTCATGCTGCTGTTCATCATTTGTTCTCGCAAGTCATGTATCTTCGATTCAAAGCGACTGTACTCTGTCAGGGAGATAAGGGAACAGACAGGAAAAGAATGAACCCAAGGAGCTGCACCAAGCCTGTGCGCCAGTGGCTAAAGAGCCAGAAGGACACTGGGCTTCAAAGCAGCCAGAGGCAGCAGAGTCAATCTTTGCTTTGATAAGGAGAGTCAGTCCCTCCTCCACGCACAGACAGACAGACGTCTTTCCGCTCACCGACCAATAGAAGGAAGAAACACACCTGAAAAAGGAGTAACATTTGGACATATCAAATGGAAAAAGCTTTTTATCTGCCTTGAAATCTCACTGATCCTTAAAAGAAACAACTGGAAAGAGGTTCCAGTGCAGCCTTCATAAATCTTTAGAGCAGGCACTAAGGCCCAAGGAGAGCAGATGGGAAAGGAGACTTTCCCAAAAAAGTGGATTGCAGAGAACAGATGGCCCTGAGACACACGACAGAGGGGCTGGAAAGGACCTGAGGCCATTATATCACCGTTAGGCAACGGAGACGATTTGTTTCTAGATGACTTTTTTTTTTTTGGAGGGGGAGATTGGAACCTAGTACACAAAGGTAAAAACAAACCTCACGATTAGATGAGAAGATCACAAAGCTCTCCCGAGTTCTTTCCCTTTTTTTTTTTTTAAAGATTTTATTTATTTGACACAGAGAGAGAGATTACAAGGAGGCAGAGAGGCAGGGAGAGGAGGAAGCAGGCTCCCTGCTGAGCAGAGAGCCCGATGCCGGCCTCGATCCCAGGACGCTGAGATCATGACCTGAGCCCAAAGCAGAGGCTTTAACCCACTGAGCCACCCAGGCGCCCGAGTTCTTTCCCTTTTAATAAACAGTGTCTTTGGCTTCAGTAACAGACATTCTCCCAAACTGAGAAGTCTGCTGTTACCTTTCTCCTCCAAAATCATCTAGTCCGTGGGGTTGTATGTAAGTCCATATGCCTAGCTTTATACCCCCCCCACAACAGCCCTGGAAAGGCAGCTACACATTTACACCCAACTGAAAACCTGATAGAGGAAATTAATTCTAGCTGTACAATTACTACAAAAGGCTTTTTTTTTTTTTTAATTTTTTTTTAAAGATTTTATTTATTTATTTGACACAGAGAGAGAGAGGTTAGAAGCAGGCAGAGAGGCAGGCAGAGAGAAGAGGAAGCCGGCTCCCTGCTGAGCAGACAGCCCAGTGTGGGCCTCGATCCCAGGACCCTGAGATCATGACCTGAGCCGAAGGCAGAGGCTTTTACCCACTGAGCCACCCAGGCGCCCTACAAAAGGCTTTTTTAAAAAAAAATAGGGATGCTTTGCTGTGATATTCTCCTTGTACATTAAAAAAAATTACATTTATTTCCCCCCCCACAACAATTTTTAAGGTCTGTAATTGCTGCATAAAATGGGATATATCTAAAGCACAGGCTGTGGAAATGGAAGAAAATAGGCATACCTCATTATGACAAGATTTCAAAGGAAGACAAAATTTATAGCAGGGGTTGAAGGTTGTGGAACTGCTTTAAGAAACAAACATATTTCCAGTGAAAAAGAATTCCACAAAAGCATTTTCATGCACCATAGAGGGCTGGCAAGAAGCATCCCCATCTAGTCTGTATGACTCTACAGGCAGAAAACGAAACACCTGTTCCAACACCTGACACTCCCCTTCCCTCAGCAAAGCAACCTGACCTTCAGCTAGGTATAAAGGGAAATGCTAAAAAGCCTTAAGGGGAGGGAATGGAGTTTTAACTCACACAAATATCCTCGACAAAGTTTATTTTTCTTCACTGTGGTACCAATGAAGCTAACTGGTTAAATTCATGTGTTCTTTCATTCATCAAGCACTGGTGTTATGGTGATTTGTCCTCATTACCTACTCGCGGCCCTGAAATCCTGCAGGAAGCAGTTAAGTCACTGACTCACCCATTAAGTGTTGGGGGGAAAAGACAGCAGCTGGACAGTGTCCCCGTTCTGAGGGTTACAAGGCAACACATCAATATCAATGAGGCGTCGTGATCGAAATGTAGAGGGTGGTGACTGGTCTGTCACAGAAGCCCTGGACTGCCCAAGGGGAGTCTACCTCCCCACCTGCCCAGGGAACTGGCCCTACTCCAGGGCTCAGGCCTCCGCCCCGGCCCTCTTGTTGGTTCCTTTCTGGTCCTCCTCCTCACTCACCGGCTACAAGAAGTCGGTGAGACAAAGGGATTTCTGACAAGGCAGCCCTTTCTTGGGGAAGATAAAGTAGAAGGCAGAAACATGCACTGAACCCAGAAAAATACTATACCACATCTATCCCTAAGCCATTTCCCCCCTCTCGCAACTTGTTTATGTATTACCTTCTTTGGAATTGAATTGCCTGCGGAATTCCAACTTAGCAGCAGGTCATGGCAGTTGCTTAGTAACTATGTTTCTTAAAAAATCCTTTAAAAAAACAACCACCAAACCACTATTTCCTCAAAGCTCCTAATCCAAGGTTGATAATCCTGGGCCAGAGGGCCCACTTAAAATAGACTACAGCAAGAGAACAAGGCTGTTGCTTTAAGGAACCCACTTTCTGCTTTCTATGTGCTACTAAGCTTTCAAGTCTATTAAATTGTGTTTTATTCATTTTTT
Source organism: Ailurus styani (assembly GCA_002007465.1). NCBI lineage: Eukaryota > Metazoa > Chordata > Mammalia > Carnivora > Ailuridae > Ailurus > Ailurus styani. Next base: position 734,312 of record LNAC01000363.1, on the reverse strand, counting down.
CCCATTCAGATGATCCCCTTAGAGTTCCAGCTGCTCATCAGTCTCTGGCTTTTATTTGTAGAATTATCCAATGTCCAGTAGGCACACACTTGCCTCTGAATAAATGACTGCTGGGTAAATGAGGAGCAAATTAGAAAACTGTGCCCAAGTTGATGCTTCTGTTCTCAAACTAATAAACCTAATGGTTTATTTAACTGATGGCTGCCAGCTTCACTGAGGGCTTGGGAAGGTAGTTGAGAAGTATTATCATTTACTTTTATTCCCAAGGTTAACTTTTGGGAGTAATTGGGGTATGTGGTTTTCGAACACCCTTTTGTGATGCTAATAACCCACACTGGGCATCTGATAAACAGACTTTGTTTATAACAAAGAAAAATAGTAAATCTAACAAAAAATATTAGAATAGTCTTAAGATAGACAGTACCTCATCTTAATACAAGAAGCATCATTCTCCAAAGACAGAAACTTCACTTAAAAAGCATCTGAATTCTAAGACCTCATGGTCCCTCTTCCCCTTCCACTCATAACTACAGAAGCCATCGCTGGAAGGCATCTCTGAGGCTGGTCACTGCCTGGTCACTGCTCACCAGACCAGCCTCTAACCCAAAGGGCCCACTTTCAAATAGGCTATTTTAAAGAAACAACACTTATTACTTAAGTCTCAAGTATACTAAACTACATTTTATTCATTTTTTCCCATTCAGATGAACCCAACCATTTGTGACCCACGGAGATATCCACTGTGAGTCATTGCTCCCTGGTTCCCTTTGTTAATCATGGAGAGAGAAATGAGGGGGTGGGGGCACAATCAGACATCATTCCCTGAGAAATCAGGGTTTCTCACTGACCACCTGGGGTGCCTCTGAAAGAGCAGGATTTTGGGTCCAACCCCAGATACACTGACTCAGAATCTATTGAGCAGACCCAGGAATCTGTATTTTTATCAAGCATCAAGGTGATTCTGATGTCCAATAAGGTTTGAACCTGCTGGTCTTGACTTAACAAAATTGAGTTTTATTAGTTGAGGGAAAAGGTAAAGTATCCTACAGCGTGTGTCAAAAGGAAGATAGGGCTAGAGGGCTGGAAAACTCTCAAAAAAAAAATTGCCAATACAGTTCCTAATCCTGCAAGAAAGGAAAGTGCTAGAGGCCTCTGTCCAATGTGCCTGCCAAGAAAGCTGACGAATTGGGCGCCTGGGTGGCTCAGTGGGTTAAAGCCTCTGCTTTCAGCTCAGGTCATGATCTCAGAGTCCTGGGATCGAGGCCGCATTGGGCTCTCTGCTCAGCAGGGAGCCTGCTTCCTCCTCTCCCTGTCTCTCTGCCTGCCTCTCTGCCTACTTGTAATCTCTCTCTGTGTCAAATAAATAAATAAAGTCTTAAAAAAAAAGATTAAAAAAAGAAAGCTGATGAATTCAGTTTTTTAAAGATAAAAGTAGCACATGATTTTAACAAATCTTTAACTTTTCCCTTTAGACGTTCATGTATCACTTCCCCCATCCCACTACCCAAAGGTAACCAGTTAATATTTCTAGCATGTACCCTTCCGGACTTACTTCCATGTATACACTGTTTATAGACATATACTCACAAGTCACACACAGTCACGTAAATATACTTTTTTCATCCTCTAATAGATCATGGAAATCCATGTCACTACATAGAGAACTATCTCATTCTCTTTAATAGCTGCATAGTATTTCATACTATGGACAGACCATAATTTATTCAGCCATATCCCAACTGATGTACATTTAAATTGTTTATAATTTTTAATATTACCACCAATTCTGCACTGTATATTTGTATGAACATTTCTATAGAATAGATTTCCCGAAGTGAAACTGCAGGGTCAAATTATGTACACACAAAAACATTTGATTGGCACTACCAAATTGAACCCCAACCTTCTGAAACCTTTATGACTGGAGGTTGAGAACAAATTGCTATTCTAAAGCTTCCAGCAGCTTTTCCATTTCTGAAGAAGTGGAGGCAGAATTTACCTTTGAGGACAGATCTGATCTTTTGTTTGGGGGAAAAGGGAAAAAACACTTCAATGAACCTTTTGGTTTTGCAAAAGTAAAGGCAAGACTGTAATCTGGAATAGACAAAGACAAAGAGGAACCTCAAATATTCCTTCTGTGTAATCACAGAAAAGGTCAGCCTCCTGTGGGTGGAGTTGCTGGCTCAAAAGACTTGTCCTACCACCTATACGATGTTCTGTAGAAACTCTGGAAATATCTACCTCTAGACTTGATCGATCACTCTGCCTCCCCCTACCTGGTAGCCTCCCTGTCACTGTAAACAAAACTCTCTTTCCTCTGCACACAAGTGTTTCCTCAAGTTTTGCTGATATTTGCTCATAATTGCTTCCTCAATCCACCGCCTTCTTTCTAACTTCATTGTTGTTGCCTTACTGTTGATTTTGCCTCTTCATTTTCTCTTGACTATCCTGAGTGATGGAAAGAATTTATTGAAAGATTTTAAGTAAAGGAATGACTTGATCAGGGGTGTGTCTGTGTATCATGCGGGCTTTTGAGGAGAGATAAAATGTGGTTGGTGCCTCACATGTAGATTTAAGTTTAACAGCAGAGGACCATGCTTTCTCTTTTTGTCTAGCCCCTACAGCCCATAGTGTAAGTAGCCCCTGCTTTCACATCAGCTAAACCAGCCAGCCCTCAACCTCTGCTCAAGTACGTCCAACTTCATTATTAGACTAGACAACACTATTCAAGAGAAAATTCTTGGTTTAAGAGCTATCTCTTTTGCCAGCTGGTCCTAATTTTGGTGTTTAAAGCAACATATAAAACATGATGGATCTCTTCTTCATAACAGTATGAAGGAACAGTTTAAAGAAGGTCAGGGGCACCTGATGGCTCAGTGGGTTAAGCCTCTGCCTTCAGCTCAGGTCATGATCCCAGGATCCTGGGATCAAGCCCCACGTTGGGCTCTCTGCTCAGCGGGGAGCCTGCTTCCCCCTCTCTCTGCCTGCCTCTCCGCCTACTTGTGATCTCTCTCTCTCTCTGTCAAATAAATAAAATCTTAAAAAAAAGAAGGTCAAAGAACTGGGAAAGCCTGGAGCAGGTTCCAAGAATACTAAACAAGTCTGAATAGAAGGTAGAGTGTGAACAGGGGAAGGCAGCAGTGATGGAAGGTTGGGGACCAGATTGTAAGAGTTTGAGATAAGCCTTTCTTATTAAGCTAGGGGAACCACTGTTAAGTGTTTAAATAGGGACCTGATACAATCAGAAGTAGGTTTAGGGGGAAGATTATTCTGGGAATGTAATATAGAATGGAGTACAGAGAGAAAGACAACAGAGACCAAGAATCTCTTCTACCGGTAGGGACAATGACTTAAAAGGCCTAACATAGCAGGGGGGGCAATTGAGAATACAGAAAAAGGGACAAGAATTAAGAAATACGTTGGAACTAGAAGAGATAAAATTTGACATCTGATTGGATGAAGGGATCAAAGACAAATTCTGTGTTTTTTCTAAAAGGCCAGGGAAAAGTGGGATAATATCACCCATAATAGAGAATAGTCATCATGTCCTCAAAATAAGCTATCCCTTCTGCAGGCTAATTATTGTTACTTTCTTAAGTATTCGTCATCTAACATGGTTTCCAGACCCTGTACTACTTCCCCCTTTTAAAATCTAGTGCCCAGAATTTATGGTGATGTCATTTCCTTTACAAAATTATAAGCTCCTTGATGTGGTTTTTTTTTCCTTCTTGAAGTTTGGCAGTTAGCACCCTTGTTGAGTCAACAAACTTTTATTGAATGTGTTAATTCATGATAAAGATCAGACAGGACAAACCTGGACACTAATTCTCAAGTTCTGGCTCCTCAGAAACTAATTAAGAAAAAAATACAAAACTTTCTCCTTCCACCCACCCCAAAATACTAAAAACTGACCAACAAAACCACAAAACATTTATGCAAAACACTGACATGTCAGAGGTTTCAAGATCTACTTAATAGCCTAATAAAGCATCAATGAGGACCGAAACTACAGTGTTCACTAATATGAACTGGACACACATCCAAGCCTCCAAATCCATCTCCCCTCTAATAAGAATTTGCTCTCAAATTTATCTACCTTTTTAAAGACAAAACTGTCTTCTCAGGGGGTACCTGGGTGGCTCAGTCAGTTAAGCATCCGACTTTTGATTTTGGCTCAGGTAATGATCTCAGGGTCATGAGACTGAGCCCTATGTAGGGCTCCATATTGGGCATGGAGCCTGCTTAAGATTCTCACTCTCCTTCTCCCTCTGCCTCCCCCCACTCTAAAAAAACTGCCTTTTCTGAAGAAAAAATGACATTTATCATTAATTTGGAAAAGCTGAAAGGGGCTCAGTTTCTTAAACCCCAAAGAAAGTTTACTTGGGCCTATTTGATTATGGGTAGGAAAATGTTGTGGAGACAGGAAACAAATGGTAGCAACAAAGGGTACTTATTCTGCATGTGGTACAGACTACCAATGATTAGAATGAAGATATAAAAAAGGAAATGCTACAAAATAAAATAAAATAAAAGCCATGCCTATCAAATTTGGAAATGACAACAAAGCTGGGTAGAAAACTGGACGACAGACTTCAGACACAAAGATTGCGGCAGGTAGCAACAATGGGAAGATGCAAATAAAGTACAAAAGAAGTGTAAATTCCTGACCTTGAGTCCCTGTACAAATACTGAGCAGGGAAGACAGGGCTGGATAACTGCATGTGTACTGATTAGCTATAAACTCCAAATAAGTCGATAGCTGTCCAAAGGCTCATTTGTTCTTACAGAAGTACAGGTGTTCAAATCTCAAACTCATACAGCTCTTGTCTGCCATTAGCTGAGCTGCACTGAGCTCAAGGGAATCACCCACTGTGAAAATGTACAGAACTGTGGTGGAAATGAAGTGACAACCCCATGAGAGAGTCACAGATTTTGATGTGTATGAATGGTGTTTTAGGTTTCTATAGTTGCCTTTGGAGCGCAGACCCTCAGGATGTGTCTAAATTACAAGCATCTGTCCCAACAATACAGCTCATGTTTTCAAAAGAGATGGATGGAGCTGATCCATAAGCAAGGAAGGAAGGGAGGGAGGGAGGGAGGGGAGGGGAAGGGAGGGGAGGGAAGGAAAGGAAAAGATGGATGGAGCTAAAAGTAAAATAAGTCCATTAAAAAGATATCTGTCTGGAGCACCTGCGTGGCTCAGGCCTTAAGCATCTGCCTTCAACTCAGGTCATGATCCCAGGGTCCTGGGATCGCGCCCCGCATTGGGCTCCCTACTCAGCAGGAAGCCTGCTTCTCCCTCTCCCACTACCCCTGCTTGTGCTCCCTCTCTCGCTGTCTCTCTCTCTGTGTCAAATAAATAAATAAATACTCTTAAAAAGAAGATCTCTGTTGGTGTGGAGGTAAGTATATGAATGGCCAAATAGCATGTTTCTAGGAATCACAAACTGGTCTCTAGAAAAAATAATATGAAGCTTACTACTTGGGTTAATTTTTAATTATGGGGTCTACTATTTAAAGCATCTAAGACCTCTAAAACTAGACAGTTCCTCAGGTCCCTTCTAATTTTGATATAATTATGATTTTATGACCAAATCAATGAGGCCCATAAGGAATCAAACCTAGGACTAGTCTAATTTTAATTTTTAAATATGAGCCGGAAGAAGGAAATATTCACATCTGCAAATAATCGTAAGTTCTCTGGGTCAAAAAATAATATCAAATCAATGGGTAGAAATTGCAAAAAAAAATCCTTAAAGCTACGTGAGAGGGCAGAAAAGCGGCAAACAGGCCTCAATATGAGCAGATATTGCTTGAAGAAAAATAATTTCAGCTCTACTTTTAGAACAATGGGCTCAGAACTATGACTAACCCAGAACAGAAACCTCAGTGTCATTGTTCTGGTCCCTGCGTTGCCACAATGTGCTTCCTCAGCCATACACACACATAGCCAGGGTTCTGGATAGCATCCTGATACTGGAAATAAAACAGAAAACAAGACATGCCAGATCAGCATGCCATAAAAGATTCTAGTTTATCCCTATTGACTGGATGTTTCTGTCCCCCAAAGAGCTTACTGGGGATGCAAGAAGAGCTACTGAGTAAAAGTGCTACAGTATATAAAGGTTTCATGACATTCAGCCACCTGGTCTGAAACAAGTAGAACCATAAACACTTTGATTTTACATCGAGCAAAGAAAAAGTTACTCAAAGGACCTTGCCATTGGTCCTTCTCACCTATCCCAGATGACCCAGCAGATCAGGGTAAAAGCCTCAACTAGGACCTTTTCTCTGTTTAAAGGAACTTCATATAGCATATTCAAACGCCAGATTAACAAAGCCTTTAGCTCCTTCGACCATAAGCCAAATTGTACATAAGCAGCACCCCAAGACAAAACACCTCATCCAGAAAACATGAGAATGAAGACAAAATATACCTTTCCCTGCTCTCAAGATAGCGGGAAATCTTGTTCATAACAATCTTTTCCACTTAACAGAGATGCTGCAACACAGTGACTGAAACACAACATTTTATGACTAAGCTTGCTAACTTGAGTTAATGTAACTGATTTCTACCTTTTACCAGGTCAATTGAGAATCTAGATTCAAATGTTCTTCACAGTAGTCCCTCCAACAGGATCACAAATCCACTGACAATCTTTACTGGGGTATCAACTGAATCTTTTGAGTCAAGTTTCTGTGGGAGGAACCCAGAAAATGGGATCTAGAGAAAGATTCTTCCTGTTACTGTGGTCACCTGTGGTCATTTTTCAGTAACTGATAATCCCTGAGTAAAATATTACAGAACAGAATAAGATACCAAAATCCAAATTTTGTGTGTGTGTGTGTGTGTGTGTGTGTGTGTAATAAAGGGGTGGCACTTCAAAACACTAGGGAAATGATGTATTATTTATATTTAATAAACGGTACTGAGATAATTCATTAAATATTTGGAGCACAAATAAGGTACTATCCTACCTTACATAATAAATAAATTCCAGGCAGGTTAAAGTGTCAAGTGTGAAAACAAAAACATTAAATAACTAGAATAAAACAAAAGTGAACATTTACTTGTTAAAGGTACAAAAGGAAACATCGATAGACTTGACTACATAAAAACATAAAATACCTGTACGTCAAAATAAAGTAAAAAGGCAAACTACAAACTGGAAAAAATCTTTGTAATATACATGACAAAGAATTAATATTCTAACTACATTTAAGCTTTTTCACATCAATAAGAACTTATGAACATACCTCAATAGGGAAATGGAGAAAAGGTATGATGAATAGGCAATTCACACACGCACAAAATTACAGTGAACATATACACGCACACACACATCCATGTTCAATTGTTATTAAAAAATAGAAATTAAAATATGAGTTAAATAACACTTTTTATCTATCAAATTTGCAGAGATTAAAAAAAATAATGCTCCATGTTAGCAAGATCTCAAACTACACACCCTCTATACTGTGGAGGTGGAACCAATATGGCAAAATATATCAAGTCTTAAACATGTTCATATCCTTTGGACCAATAATTCCATACCAAGGGATTCATTCTGAAGAAGCAATATCAGATTCACAAAAAGCCTCATATGAGAATATCAATCAGTGTTATTTATAATATAAACAATTGAAAACAACCTAATGTCCACTAAAAAGGGAAGAGTCACATGAATTATGGCACACACATGATGAAATATTATTATTTAACTATGAAAAACCACTTTAGTAAGATATTCATGACATACGGCGAGTTAAAAGAAAGGATACAAAACTGTTTAAATCAATGATTCTAGTCTTGAAAGATACATTCATATTATATGATATATAAAAGTTTGGAGGGAAATAACACCCAACACATACATACGCATACAGACACAAACTGGTTATTTCTGGAGGTAGTTTTACAGATCTGATTTTGTTTTACTTTGTGTTTTTCTTTATTTTCCAATTTGTTATAAATCTAAATGCAATACAAAAATAAATGTAATTTGAGGAGAGAGGGGAGGCACACTGAATTCTGCCCAAGGACAAAGCCAGGACACACACAACCACTAGAAACTCCTCTCCACACTGCTCCTGGCTTATTCATCATTTTCCTTTGGGACTGATCATTCAGTCGGTTGCAGACAAATACCCTCAGACATATTATCACTATTAGCACCTCACCATTTTATCCAAGAGTGGACCAAAGGCAGAGGGAGAAGCAGGCTTCCCCATGGAGCAGGGAGCCCGATGGAGGGCTCAATCCCAGGACCCTTGGATCCCAGGACCCAGGGATCACACGTGAGCTGAAGGCAGTTGCTTAATCAACTGAGCCACCCAGGTGCCCCTAAATAAATCTTTAAAAAAATAAATCTAGACCAGAATTTAAGCCAAGATTTGTAAAATCCTTCCTCCTTTGTGAAAATCTGAAGAACAAGTATGTAAACCTGACCTTTAATGTACATATTTATACGAAATATATTAGTTTTGGTTTTTTTGGTCTATTCAAATTTTTATCACTTAATTTCATCGAGTGGAAAAGTCTCCAAATCTCTAGGGCCTTTGCTTTTTTAAAAGATTTCAAATGATATCTTGATTCAATGAAAAGTAAACAAAAGTCCATTTCAAGAGGATGAAAGTCTTATCACCGGAAAGAAGAGGGGAAGACAAGACCCTTATTAAAGCAAGACAGTTATTAGCTCAAGACTTTGTGATCAATAACAGTCTAGGTACAAATAGAACTGTAAATTGAATTTTCAACTCAATTCCATTTATCTGACACAAAATTTGAGGTAGAAGAAACATTAGAGATCATTTTGCACACTCCCCTCATTTTACAGATCAGAAAATTGAGGCTCAAAGAGATTGACTAGTATAAGATCATTCAACTAACTTAAAGATAAAGTGAGAACTAGGACACCCAGGTGAGCTCAGGTGGTTAAGCACCCAACTCTTGATTTCAGCTCAGGTCATGATCTCAGGGTTGTGAGATTGAGCCCCACGTCAGGCTCCATGCTTAGGGAAGACCCCCCGCTCTGCCCCCCATAAAAAGATAAAGAACTAGAACCCAGGTCCTTGGCTCCTCCTCCAAGATGATTCCCATAGGATTTAATGACTTAGCATTTATACACAAACACACACACACAAAATACACGTGTGTGTGTGTCTATATATATATATAGACATATTATTTATACATATATTCTTAACATAAGGAAGCAAAAACTGTATTTTTTCAGTGACAATGACACACCCAAATTATTCTACTTCTCCTATTTCTCTTTAAAACCCTAAAACAATTTCCCTATTATAGAATATAAGGCTAAAACTTTTTTGTTTTGTTTTGTTTTTGTTTATCATTATTATTTGCCCCAGGGGTACAGGTCTGTGAATCATCAGGCTTACACCTTTCACAGCATTCACCAAAGCACAAACCCTCCCCAATGTCCATAACCCAGCCACCCTATCCCTACCCTCCCACCCCCCAGTAACCCTCAGTTTGTTTTGTGAGATTAGGAGTCTCTTATGGTTTGTCTCCTTCCCCATCCCATCTTGTTTCATTATTTTTCCCTCCCTACCCCCCACAACCCCCCNTCCCATCTTGTTTCATTATTTTTCCCTCCCTACCCCCCACGACCCCCCACCCTGCCCCTCAAGTTCCTCATATCAGAGAGATCATATGATAATTGTCTTTCTCTGATTGACTTATTTTGCTCAGCATAACACCCTCTAGTTCCATCCACGTCGTTGCAAACGGCAAGATTTCGTTTCTTTTGATAGCTGCATAGTATTCCATTGTATATATATACCACCTCTTCTTTATCCATTCATCTGTTGATGGACATCTAGGTTCTTTCCATAGTTTGGCTATTGTGGACATTGCTGTAAAGCTTTTTTTTTTTTTAGAATATAAGGCTAAAGCTTTAAACAAATCAACTGTAAATAACAGGGATAAGATTTCAACAAGCAATACATTGAATTAAAAGTAAACCTCAAAGAGCTATAACTAAATAAATAATTCATTCTCATTCCTATATATTATTATAGTCATTCTATCTTATCAGGAAAACTGATGTTTTATAGGATTTTGCCTCAAACCATCTAACAAGGAAAAGAAAGCACCCGCCTAGCTAGGTGCAAGAATGCTTTGCCAACTCTAGCTACCATGTCCTTGGGCTACATGGAAGATAGAAAACCCCAGCTTAAACACACACATCTGTATATAAATTTCAGCCCAGTAGGCAAAACTGGAAAAAAAGAAAAAGCTAACATTTTTTTTCTCTTCTAAGATTCTCTTCTAAGTTTACAAACTTTAGGGCTGGCCTAAAAGGGTGCAGCAACTTTGGGAAAAAGTTTGGCAGTTCCTCCAAAATGTTAAATGTTAAGTTACCTTATGACCCAACAATTCCATTCCTAGCGATGTGTGTGTATGTATATATCTCCAAGAGAGCTGAAAACAGGACTACACAAGAACTCGTCTATGACTGTTCACAGAAGTATTCGTAATAGTCAAAAGGCAGAAACATTGCAAATGTTCATAAGCTGATGAATACATAAACAAAATGTGATAAAACCATAGGATGGAATATTATTCACCCATAAAAAGGGAACAAAGTACTGATACATGCTACAATATGGATGAACCTAGAGAACATTATGCTAAATGAAAGGCGGCAGACACAAAAGATTACATATGGTATGTTTCCATTTATATGACCCGGCCAGAAAAAAGTAACTTTATAGAAACAGAAAGTATATTAGTGGTTGCCTAGGGCTAGGGGAGGGGAGAAGTTGGAGGAAATGAAGAGTGACTGCTAATGGGACAGGCTCCTTTTAGGGCTGAGGAAAATGTTCTAAACTTAATTGTGACAGCTGTACCACTCTGAACATTCTAAAACACATTGAACTATATGCTTTAAATGAATGAATTGTTGGGTATGTGAATAAATTGTGGTTTTTTTGCTGTTTTTTTGGGGGGGGGGAGGGTAGGCCCTATCGCTTTTATCAGGTCAGCATTCCTAGCTAAAATTATCTACACCCAAGCATTCAGCCCCTCCAGCACTCAGCGATAAGAGTGAGAGGTAGTCCTTTATTTTCCTGGTTCCCTTTTATCACCTGATTAATAACATAGTTGGCCTGCTCTGGTCTCGAGTCTTAGAAAAGAAATAGGGTGAGAATCAAATCAGGGGCTGGAGCAAAGCAAAAATGAGTGGGAAACAATAAGCACACGAAAAGGTGCTCAATGTCACTAGCTACTAGGGGAATGCAAATGAAAACCCCAAAATATTTCAAACTCACCAGGATGGCTAGAATCAAAAAGACTGATACTAACAAGGGTTTGTGAGGATGGAGAGAAAGTGGAACCCTCACAGGAAATGTGAGGCTGGTGTAGCTGCTATGGAAAACAGCCTAGCCATTCCTCAAAAGGTTAAACACAGAGTTGCCATATGATCCAGTAAGTATACATACCCAGAAGAAATGGAAACACATGTCCGTGCAAACATTTGCATATGGATGCTCGTAGAGCATTATACACGATAGACTCAAAGTGGAAACAACCCAGTATCTGTCAACTGTTGAATGGATAAAGAAAATATGTTGTATGTATATGATAGAATATTATTCAGTCAGAAAAAGGAATGAAGTCCTGGTATATGCTACAACACAGATGAACCTTGAAAACACTATGTTAAGTGAAAGTAAGCAATCACAGAAGACCATACATTATATGAATCAAGTTATATGAAATGTCCAGAATAGGCAAATCCATAAGAGACAGGAAGTAGATTAGTGGTTGCCTATTACTCAGGGGGCTGGGGAGTTTGGGCAGGGCGGTGATTATACCTAAAGGGTACAGTTTTCTTTCTGGATTGGTGACAATGTTCTAAAATTGATTGTGGTGATGGCTGCACAACTCTGTGAACATTCTAAACACTACTGAATTGCACCCTTAAATGAGCAAACTATAAGGTCATAAAAAATGAATGACAAATACTCCATTTCACTTGAAGAAACGAGAAATGCCTACTTACTGAATTAATATTCTTAAGCCTGCACGCATTTGCTATTAGAGTCAAAGCAAAGCAGCTCCCATCTTTTAGTTTCTCCTGGGTTCCCCCACAATATTGTTCTAAAGTAGTCTTCCAAAGCCCACTTTCTTTTTGTAGGAATCTGTAGGTCTCCCTCAGGCTTCCAATAGTCCCTCTACTCCCTGGTTACTTCCTCCTTTGGTACAGGAGTTTGGGGCCATCAAGACTAAAAAGCTGACATTTGGCAGTTGGTTTTACCCCATTTGTTAACAGCTTCTGGCACCTGAAGACTCTCAGAGTCTAGGTATCTGGGTAGGAAGAAGGGGCTCACAGTTTCTCTGCTGTGATGGGAGGTAGTTGTGGCCTAGAGGCAAAAGCCCGGGACCTGAAGTTCTCAGGAAATAATGAGTTTGAACTTTGATTCTGCTCTTAACTGGGATCTTGAGCAAGTCACTCATCCTCTCTAACTCTCACCTTCCAGGTCTGTAAAATGGGGATGATACCACCTACCCCACAGGGATATCCTGGAGACTGATGCTCACAAAACCACCTGGAACATAGAGATACTAATTCAGTAGAACAAACCATGGGACAGGCTCTAGTCTATATAGTGGGGACATGAGCATGAATACAAAACGAGCTGCCTTTAAACTGATGAGTGCAGAAATGCTGTTAAAAGGACTTCATTTTCTGCCTTCCCTGTATCAGTCTTCTTTTAGGATAGCAAAAGGAGTTTCAGGAGTTGAATTCTTTGCCTTGATTAACCTTCACCTCTGTGCTCTCAAGAGAGATCATGCTGATAGGGTAGCAGCTATGGTTACATTTTCAATTCTCCAACAGGGGGAGATGGGATGGTTACTAAATGTTATGGGAACGATATTACTTTTATGTTTTCAAGTTATTATCATCACTGATCCTTAATTCTTTCCGGCCTTACCCAAAGGCATTTCCATGGTGAAAGTGTGCTTATTCAGCACTTTAAAGTAAGTATGGAAAACAGATTCTCTCTCACTCTCTTCCCCCCAGCCTGTCTGGATTTACATGCCAGTGAAAATTTGTGGTCATAAAGGATCAGTTCCCAGTTTAGCTACCTTAGTGACCAATTTCTGGCTTACCTCCTGATTTGGGGCTCAGGTTTTACTCAAAAAACAAAAGGGCTTTCCAGAAAAATACTAGCTCAGCTTATAAACAGAGAAAGTAACTAGAGGGGAAAATGTAGGAGATAGGTTCTAAATTAAAATGTTATAACATGAAGCCCATACTTCCCTTGGTGGAGCAATTTCACAAATCACAGAAAAATATTTTTCATTTTAGAATAGACTGGGAGAGAGTCTTTGCCAAGAGCCAGTTGTTTAAATTTTCAATTTGAATTTTAAGCAGGATTATACATGCCCAAGAACATCATGCTATTTTTAGCTAATAGGTAGGATTGCTGTGTCCACAACAGTTTGGAGCAATCAAGAGTGAAACTATTAAATAGCATCTCTCACTGTGGTACCTTATCATTTAGCACTTGTATTTCTATTTTAGTATTTTCCAAAGCTTCATTGTAAAAATGCTTGTAAAGCACTCATACTAGGCACAATACAAAGCTCAAATAGATAGACATGGTTTCTATCTTCATTATGTGTTTAACTCACACTGAATAAACCTGATATATGAAAGAATCCTAAGGTTAAAGCGTTCCCATCAAGCTGCCATCCAGCCTCTAAATGCCCAGGGAAGATACACTAGGAAGCAACTGTCCTACACTTAACACCCTTCCAATGCTTAAACATTCTCAGTGTATTAAAAGGGGAGGGGTAATGAAACTGTTCTAAAATTGGCTGTGACTCTGGATATACAACTTTGTGGATACACTAAAAGCCAATGAATTGTACACCTAAACGGGTGCGTTGTATGGTAAATGAATTATATCTCAATTAAGCCATTAAAAAAAAGAAAAATGATTCTTACTCTGATCGTTCTAATCAGGCAAAGCTATTTTTTAAGCTCTCGTGCTAAATGGCATCTAGCTAAAGACTGCACTGGCTTGGCAATGGAGCTCAGTGGCCACTATGGAGCTCACTCTAATCTACCTTTGCTCATATATCTTTCTTTTTTCTTTTTTTTAGATTTTATTTTATTTATTTGACACAGAGAGAGATTACAAGTAGGCAGAGAGGCAGGCAGAGAGAAGGAAGCAGGCTCCTCACCAAGCAGGGAGCCCGATGCAGGCCTCGATCCCAGGACCCTGAGATCATGACCTGAGAGCTGAAGAGGCTTTAACCCACTGAGCCACCCAGGCGCCCACATCTTTCTTTCTCTAGTCTCTCTTATTACCCCAGTTCCTTTCCTGTTCTTCCACTCCAATTAGGTCTTAGGTCTCTCAGGTATTCCCAAGTACGGTTTGTGCCAACTGGTGGACCTCAGACCTAAACCAATTGCAGACTGCCCCCCAAACCTTCCTTTCATGGCCTTAGGCAAGTCATGTCCTTGCTCTCCTGTCACTGTTGCGGTTTGCACAAAGACAGGCTGGAGTATGCAAACTTTCCAGGTCCCACATTCCATGTGCAAATAATACAAATAATGAACACTTACGTGGTCCGTAACGGGCAAAGTCTCTGCCATTTTGGCCAACAGACATATATGTGGATTATTCATTTTGTAAATGGCCATGTAATACAATTTTCCAAAGAACAGTATTTAATATGTTCATAAAATGATCAACAGGGAGTCCTTATTTTTTAAAGCTATCATCACTTTATCAAAGAAAATTCAGAGCCTAACACCGAATGCTTGATAGTCCCTCTAGACCTGTCTCTGAAGGTCCATTTTTGAAAGGAACAACAACAAAAAAAGCTTTTTGCATGCTGGGGCCCTGCTGGATTTACCAAAGCAAAGAAAGAAGTAAGACTGGAGTGGCAGAGCCTTACAAACACTGGTTCAACTAAATCCCAAGAAAGGCTTTGTTCAGCTAGTGGTAGAGAGACCTAACATAAGACAGCACCTCAACATACATTATAAACTCTCAGAAATATGCTCAGAGAGCAATACCAGTTGGCAGGAATGAATCCCTTTAGCCTGGCCAACTTGCAGCCTTTTAGGCAAACCAGTTACATTCTCCCAGTAAAACTCATAGAAATATGTAGTCACCAGTTTCCAACATCCTACCACCAGATAAATTCACAGTATTGTTTCCATGTGCCCAACATCACAGAGCAAAATCGAAAGAAACACATAAATTTCTCCTACACACACACACACACACACACACACACACACGCACGCACACCCAAATATGCAAGAGAAACCATTTTCTTTGCAGAACCTACCGTTGTCTAAGTTGTGGGCATGGCATGATAAATACAGGTTGCTAATAAAAATCAGATGGATAGCTCTCCACTGAGAAGCAAAGAGCACACACAGGAATAAAAAAACCAACCAGCCAACCAATAACCCTAAGGTGTCTTTCTGGTCATTAACTGAACACCAAACATGGAGAGAAATGACTAAAAGTGTCCATTTGCCTCCCTCTTTCCCTTGACCTCAGACCAACAAGTTCTCCTGTTAGTTACCTCCCCACACTTCTGCCCCCATCACAGAAGCCTAGAGCAGAAGGTGGCAGGCCCCTCTCTTCTTCCCCTTCAGGCCCTCGCCCTGAGGCACCGGACAAGTGGGGGGTGGGGGATGGGAGGTGGGGGAGGGCGGAAAGGACAAAGGTAGGCGCTTTCGTTCCCTCACAGCTCGGCGACGGGGCTCCCGTCCTCTCCCCTGCTCGTCACGGAACCAGAGCACCTGCCCGGGAGAGGTCCCTTCCTCCACCCTAATTAGTAACCGGCCCACGGGGCCTAGGTGTCCAAGGAGTCCAGGCGCTGCAGCCCCAGGGGACAAAGGCCGGGCTTACAAAGAGGAGGGGGAGGCCAGAGAAGTCGGGAGGGCTACGAAAACCCTCGCAAACAAAAGCGGGGGTGGCGGTGGGGGTGGGGTCCCGAGACTACCAAGCCTGCCTCGGGGGTTCCCAGAGGTCGCCCGGTTTGGCGGATCAAGGCGTGTGGGGGAGGGGGACGGTTAGAAAACTCCTCCGAGGACAGCAATCAGGGAGCTGCGGGGACGCAGCGGCCGGCAGGCAGGAGGCCGAGGGGAGGGCGGAGGTCCTGGAACGAAAACGGGCACAGTTCGCGAGTGAGGAGAGGTGATGGCGAAGAGGGGAAGGCCACCCAGGGCCCAGTGGCGGGAGAGCGGTGCTCCGCCGGGGCCGAGAGGGGTCTCTGGAGGGGCTCCCGAGCTGCGCACCGCACGGGGCTGGGGGCGTGAGGCGAAGGGATTCCGGGGAGAGCGCAGAGTAGCTGGGGGCGCAGTGTCGGAAGAGAGAGTTTGAGAACGGAACAGTAGAGAGGCCAGGGGGGACTGCGAGGGGGCCTGACCCTCGTCCGCCCCACCTCACCTGGCGCCTGGTCGGAGTCCAGGTCTAACGCCGCGAAAGCGCCAGCTCCGGCCAGCCCCTCCGTCCCGCGCGGGAGACCCCGGACACAAAGCGGGGCTCGCGGGAGG
>LNAC01000363.1:685754-708056 GCA_002007465.1 Ailurus styani | reverse complement strand
AGGCTCCAGGCGCCGCAGGGCAGCCAGGCGGGTCACCTCATAGCACTCGGGGCACTTACAGCAGTGCTGGTGCTTGTGCATGGCACTGCCCCCCGCCGCCCGGACCCCCCAGCCCACGCCGGTCTCCACACCGCTGCCGCCGCTGGGCTCCCGGGCACACTCACACTGCTCGGACCAGGAAGGGGGGGGCACCCGTGGGGGCGCTCGGGCGGAGCGGGGCCTGGGGCCGGGCGGGCGTCCCGGGGCTTCTGCCCCCACGCTGCCCCGCACCCACGGCTCCCCCTCCAGCACTGGCGGCTCCGTGTCGCCCGTTGTGGATCCTGGGCCGAGGCCCAGCGGCAAAGAAGAAGCGGGAGCCTGGGCAGAGGCTGGGCGCTGAAAGGACCGCTCCTGCACTGGTCCCCAGGATGGATCTGAGTGGAGTCAAGAGCATCTCTCCCTGGCTCCCTTCTCAGTTGATTCCAGCCAATCAGCGTGCAGAGTCAGGCAGCGGCAGCGGCAGCGGCAGGAATGCTAAACAGCGGCTCCTTAAAGGAACAGAGGCTGTGGCGCCCCCAGGCTCAGCCCCAGCTCCCCAGGTATCTGGGGTACCGCCGGCCCTAAAGCGAGGACGGGGGATTTGGGTCACGGGTGAGCTCAGCCCTCGATCTAGTGCCCCCACATCTCCAAATTCAGCCTGTCCTCCGCCCACTCCACCCCACCCCACTTCCAAGAGGAAGTTGCAAGGAGATGCTCAATGGGTCCCTGGGCTTGCTCTGAGCTGGGGCTAGCAGAAGTAAAGACTTGAAGCAGCAGAACGGACCAAAGGGACGTTGGAGCAGGGCAGGGAAGGTGATCTTTCTTAACAGGGGACCGGGGAAGAGGGCAGCATATGTGGCTACTCTCCTGTCAGTGCCTCCTCCTCGGGACTATTGTTCTCTCAACCTCTAGGCCTGAAATGACCGCAATCTCACACTTGACCTGCTTCCATCACTAGTGAGGGACTGGAGCCTAGAACAGGAGGAAAGGAGAGCTCCAAGCTCTCATCCCCAGCCCACAGGCTCCTGTCTCCTTCGCCCTACTCCTACACGGTTATGATGGCAGAAAGAGCTTCAGGATGCCAAGAGGAAAGAGAGTCCAGGGTAGAAGGAAAGGTAAGGAGAAATCTGAAGTGACAGAAAGCATTCCAGTGGACCTGGAGAAGAACTTGGGAATACTTATCTAAGGACATCTCCTTACCCTCCCCGGCTCAGCCTGTTGGGAGAAAGAGGCAGGATGACTTGCAGGGAAGACGATCTTTTTTGCTGTTCTTGTTTTGTCCTTAGCTACCATTTATCGAGCCTTTGCAAAGTCCTAAGTGCTTTACAGGCCAACAAAACTCCACACCAAGATGCTACTATGCTTATCTGAATTTTACCAATCGAGAAATTGAGGCTCGGGGATCCTGACACAGCTGGCAGTGACAGAATTAGGATGAAGACTCTGGCTATGTGATTCACACATCCATGCTCGGAACCACCCTGGCACAACAGGTCTGTTCTAAGTTCTCCTGAAGAATGTAGATCTCGGATCAGTTCAACAAACATTCATTGCATACCTACTGTAGGCGAGACTTCAACCTAGGTCCTAAGGGTATGGAAATTCATTCTTAACTCGACAAACATTCATCTAGCACTTGCCATGTGCAGACACTGTTCTAGGATTTGGGGATCTACAAACAAACATAACATTTTATCAGGTTGAGGGAAGTATAGAAACCTCACCTCCCTTTAAATATCTTTTTTTTTTTAAAGATTTTATTTATTTATTTGACAGAGAGAGAGAGATTACAAGTCGGCAGAGAGGCAGGCAGAGAGAGAGGAGAGAGAAGGAAGCAGGCTCCCTGCTGAGCAGAGAGCCCGACGCGGGCCTCAATCCCAGGACCCTGGGATCATGACCTGAGCCGAAGGCAGCGGCCCCAACCCACTGAGCCACCCAGGCGCCCTCCCTTTAAATATCTTTACAGGGTTCCATTTGTATGTAGTATAGTATGGTATGGTGCTGTGGGGAAAGAAAGAAAAGTCGATCAGAGAAGACGGTGTTGTGAATGCCAGGGGAGGACACCGGGATGCGATCATGTCTCTTCAGGTTTTTTACCTCTACATTTTAATACGAATATTTTCAAACATACGGAAAATTGAAAAAAAGTTACAGGGAACAAATGCCACCTGGATGTTCATTAACATTTTGCTACACTTGCTTTATCACATGTATCTCTCTTCCACGGCTTCTCTCCAGCTTCTTTTAAAATGAAAATTCACAAACATACAGAAATGTTGAGAGAATAGTACAATGAGCATCTATATATCTTTCTCATAGACTCAGCAACTGGTATTGTCTTATTTGCTCTATCAATCTATCACATAGCTACAGTGTTTTCTGAACCATTCGAAGGGAAGTTACAGATTTCAACACACTTCTCCCTAATGCTTCAGCATACGTCTTGTATTCTCCTACATGACCACAATATTATCATGACATCTAAGAAAATTAACAATAATTTCATATCATCCGATAGCATCGAATGTCTAGTCCATATTCAAATTTCTCCAATTTGCCTTTTACGATTTTAACATCAGGATCTAATCAAGGCTCCCCCATCACCGTTGTGTCTTTAACCACTTTTAATCTAGAACAGCCTCGATCCTAAAAAAAAAAACAAAAAACACAAACTTTTTATTTTGAAACAATTACAGATTTACAAGGATGTTGCATAGTACAGAGAGGGCCCATGTACCCCTCACCCAGTTTCCTTCAGTTATTACATCTTACATAATTATACACAATATCAGAACTAGGAAACTGACACTGGTACAACACGGGTATAATTCTGTGCCATTTTACCTCATGTGGAGATTCCTGCAACAAAGGTACGGAATTATTCTGTCACCACAGAGATCTACCTGTCAACATTTTATCAGGTTGAGGGAAGTATAGAAACCTCACCTCCCATTAAATACCTTTACTGTGTCCCATTTATACTATAGTATTGTACGGTTGTCTTAAATATTTCCTCCACTGGGCGCCTGGGTGGCTCAGTGGGTTAAAGCCTCTGCTTTCGGCTCAGGTCATGATCTCAGGGTCCTGGGATCGAGGCCCGCATCGGGCTCTCTGCTCAGCAGGGAGCCTGCTTCCCCCTCTCTCTCTGCCTGCCTCTCTGCCTCCTTGTGATCTCTCTCCCTCTGTGAAATAAATAAAAATAAAATCTTTAAAAAAAAAATATTTCCTCCACATATATTGAGCTCCACACCAGACAATGTTATATTTATTGCTTCAAGTATCAAACATAATTCAGACACCTTAAGAGAAGGAAAGTCTAGGGGTGCCTGGGTGGCTCAGTTGTCAAGAGTCTGCCTTCCGCTCAGGTCATGATCCCAGGGTCCTGGGATCCAGCCGCGTTCGGGCTCCCTGCTCAGTGGGAAGCCTGCTTCTCCCTCTCCCATTCCCCTTACTTGCATTCCTGGTCTCGCTGTTTCTCTCTGTCAAATAAATAAATAAAATCTTTTAAAAAAAGAAAGAGAGAGAGAAAGAAAATCTATTATACATACTTCCATTTTTACTCATTCAATTCTTTCTTCATTCCGGATGTCCCAAGATTTCTTCTTTTATCATTTTCTTTCTGTTTTGAGAACTGCCTTTAATCATACTTTTAGGGGGGTTTAGCTTCCCTTTTTCTGAGGGTATCTTGACTTCTCCCTCATTTCCAAATGGTGTTTTTACTAGGTAAAGCATTCGGGGTTGGCAGTTCTTTTCTTCCAACACTTGAAATATGTTGTGCCACTTTCCTCTGGCCTTCATGGTTTCTGATGATAAATCCACCCACATCTGAATTGTTTTTCCTCTGTAGGTAAGTTGTGGTTTCTTTCTTGCTGTTTTCAAGATTTTCTCTGTCTTGTTTTCAAAAGTTTGGTTATGAAGTATCTTGGCATGGGTTTCTTTGAATTTATCCTGTTTAGGTTTTGTTCAGCTTCTTGAATTAGTAGGTTTTATCTTTTGGCAAATTTGGGATATTTTCAGCCATTATTTCTTGAGGACTTTTTCAGCCTAACCTTCCTTTTCTCATTCTGGGACCGATGACACAAATGTTAGGTCTTAGGGGATAATTACCACATGTCTCTGAGGCACTGTTCATTTTTAAAAAATTCTGTTTTTCCATTGTTGTTCAGATTGGGTAATTTTAAAAAAAGATTTTATTTATTTATTTGACAGAAAGAGAGATAGCAAGAACAGGAACCCAAGCAGGGGGAGTCCTAGGGAGAAGCAGGCTTCCCGTGGAGCAGGGAACCTGATGCAGGGCTTGATCCCAGGACCCTGGGATCAGGGCCTGAACTGAAGGCAGATGCTTAACGACTGAGCCACCCAGGTGCCCCTAGATTGGGTAATTTCTTTCTTCTTTAAAGAAGATTTATTTATATATTGGAGAGAGAGAGAGAGAGAGAGAGAGAGAGAGAGAGAGAGAGAGAGAGGGAAAATTAGAGCATGGGGCGAGGGGCAGAAGGAGAGAGAGAGAATCTCAGGCAGACTCCCCACTGAGCACAGAGCCCACCGTGGGGCATCATCTCACAACCTCTAGATCACTACCTGAGCTGAAATCAAGAGTCTGAAGCTTAACTGACTGAGCTACCCAGGCATCCCCAGATTGGGTAATTTTTAATGTTCTATTTTCAAATTCACTGATTTTTTCCTCTGTCCTCTCCATCCTGTTGATAAGCCCATCCACTGAGTTTTTTAGTTTGGTTATTGTATTCTTTCATTCTAAAATTTCTACGTGATACTGGATTGTATCTCCTATTTCTTTGCCAAGACTTTCTTTTTTTCTTATTTGTTTCAACCTTGCTTTTAATTGCTCACTGAAGCATTTTTAAAAAGATTTTATTTATTCATTTGACAGAGAGACACAGCGAGAGGGAACACAAGCAGGGAGAGTGGGAGCAGAGAAGCAGGCTCCCTGCTGAACAGGAAGCCCAATGCAGGGCTTGATCCCAGGACCCTAGGACCATGACCTGAGCCGAAGGCAGACACTTAACAACTGAGCCACCCAGGTGCCCTGAAGCATTTTTTATGTTGGCTGCTTTAGAATCCTTGTCAGATCATTGAAAGCTCTCTCTCATGTTGGTGTTGGCACCTGTGGATTATTTCTCATTCAAGTAGAGGGTGTCCTGGTTCCTGGTATGATGAGTGTTTTTTTTTTAGTACATCCTACACATTTTTGGATATTATGTTATGAGACTCTGGATCTTATTTAAATCTTATCTTTGGTAGGTTTCTTCTGACACTGTTGCCATCAGTGGAAGGGGCCACTGCCTGGTTACTGTCAGGTAGGGACAGAAGTTCAAATTCCCCCAGTGGTGTCAGTTGATACCTGAGGCAGTGGCTCCTCTCAGCTGCTGGGCAGGGCTGGGAGTTCCAGCTCCCCACTAGACCTCCACTGACACCTCTCTGGCTGGGAGGGGTCGAAGTGCCTATTTCCTGCTCCCTGGTGGCCTTCCAATGACCACGGGTGGGGGGTACAGGCAGGGGCAAAGATAGTAGAACAGTAGACTGGGAGGGGAGAGAAGGGAGAGCAACAACAAAAGTCCTGAGTCTCCACTAGGCCTCCTCTGACATTCTGATATCATTCACCAGGGAGAGGAAGCCATGTTACCCTGTGGGAATGGAAGTCCAGGCTCCCTATCCAGCCTTTTCTGACACCACCCCAGAGAGTGTTGGGGAGCCTGGTGAGAGGAGAAGTCTGGGTTTCTACTTGGCCTTTACTGGCATGGGCTGGGCTGTGGTTCTTTTCTGTGATGTTTGGTTACAGTAGAGTGGTTCTTGTTTGAGTTTTCTGTCTGATTAAGCTGCCCATTTCCTGGCCTTTTGGTTAGAGAGAGCAGAGATTTATTGAGGCTTTCTTTGGTCTGTGCCCATTGGCATGTCCAGGCTGCTGGCTTCTCCAGCACCAGCCTGGGATAATGAGGCAATGAGAAAACCTAGGGAACTCACCACCTTGAGTTCAGGTCATTGGGGTGTCTAGTAAGTCTGCTCTTTCCTCCTTCTTTCAGTCTTCTTACATTTGTTTTATATATAACGTCCAGGATTTTAGCTGTAGTTAACAAGAGGAATAGGGAAAAGTTTATCTACTCAAACTGGGTTCAGAACTAGAAGTGTCTCACTTTTTTAAAAAAATTAATGACTTTGATGTTCTGAGGACTACAAGTCAGTTGTTTTGCAGACTATACTACCTTCCTGAATTTGTCTCTCTCTCTCTTTTTTTTTTTGGCTCATGGTGTCATTTATTTCATTCCTCTATACCTTGTTTTTATTGGAAATTGGAAATTAGAATAGAGGCCATCTTAAATAGGTTGGTCAGGGTAGGCCTCAGTTGGGATGGTGACATTTGAGCAAAGACTTGAGGGAGGTGAGGAAGTGAGCCATACAGAAGTGTATACCTAGTAAGGGAACAGCCAGTGCAAAGGTCCTGGGGAAGGAGTACCCCTGGCTTATTCAAGGAACAACAAGGAGGACCAAGAGGCCAGAGCAGAATGAGGGAGGGGAAGAGTACCAGGAGATGAGATCAGAAATTTAGTAGGGAATAAGATTGTATAGGGCCTGTAGGCCATTACAAGGATTTGGGCTTTACCCTGAGAAACATGGGGAGCCATTGGAGGGTTTTGTGCAGAAACCTAACACTATCTGACTTGGGTTTAGCGAGATCACTCTGGCTTCTGTGTGAGGAGGCCACAGACGACAAGGACAGAAGCAGTGATACCAGTTGGGACATTTCTGCAGGGAGTCAGGTGAAACATGATGGTGGTTTGGACCATGGTGGTTGCACTGGAAGTGATGAGAAGTGGCTGGATTCTGGATGTGTCAGTATCCCCCACTTTTTAGAAGTTTGCCTTATACCACTTTGCTCCAAAGAAAGACCTGCATCACTAGCTGTTTTCACCAACTGTGAAAGAAACCCAAAGAGGATTTTTGCTTTTATTTTTTAAAAAGGGGTTAAAAAGTGAAAATAGCATTCGGGATTTGCTTCGCAGTGAGCAGGGATAGAGGCAGCAAGCACCAAGAGCAAGCAGCTAGAGCAGCCTGGCCAAGCTCTTTCCTGGGGAACTGTGCTCAGCAACTCAGCATCCAGTCACCATAGCTTTGAACTGTGTCTGTGAGCATCTGTGCTTTATCTCCATTTATTTTGTGCATTCGTTAGCAAGATGTGCCCTGAGGTATCAGAAAAGCCTAAGAGAGGTTATTTTTGGGGTCTGGGAGTGCTCAAAAATGTTTCCATACACTTTAATGGTAATTGCTTTTTTGCCATTTCAGCTTATGAAAGGTTTCAGAGGAACCTGTATTTTGAAGAGAGAGTCACTAGGATTTGCTGACAGAATGGATATGAGGTGTGGTTCCAAGGCTATTTGGCCAGAGCCACTGGAAAGGTAAAACTTCCATTGACTGAAGTGAAGACAGCCTTAGAAGTGGCCATTCTGGGGTGGGGGCGGGGTGTGTGTGGAGAACGGGTGTGTGGAGAACAGATGTGTGGATTTGGACATGTCGCGTTTGAGATGTCTATTGGACATCCAGATGGAGGAATGAATAGTAAACATTGTGAACAGCCCTGGGTGAACACTGAGGTGCTCAAAGTTAGAGAAATGGAAATGTAGACACAGATCATTACAGTCCCCTGAGAAGTGCTGTTTCAGAGGGGTGTACAGAAAAGTAAGTTACCAACTCTCTTTGTGGCGGAAGGACTTAAGAATTGTTTCACCAAGGAGATGACATTTTTAGTTTGGTCCTGAAGGGTGATTAGGTGTTCATTAGGTAGTGAAAGGAGAGAGGGGTCTTGTTTTCTATATTCTTAGATGCTGGCACACAATGGTTGCTCACAGACCCAACACAATCACTAGTCGTGTGACCTTGAACATGCTCTGAGCTTAGTTTCTTTACTTGTGAAATGGAAATAATCATAGGGTTTTTGTGAGGATTAAATGTAAAACACTTCACACATTCCCTGGGACACAACGGGTTAGGGTTAGTTATTATTGTTGACTGAACAAATGAATTAATATATTTTTTTTTTCTGACCAAGTCTAGGCTAGGCTGGTAACCCAGGAGCTTGAAGTCTTTTATATGCTCAGCAGTATGACAATATTGACAGAAAGAGTGCTAGACTCTTTTTCCACATCCTAAAAGTGGCTCAGGAAGAAAGCCCCCTGTAGCCTGGGCCCTCTGAACCCCTCTGATTGAGGAATAAGCATTGGTAGGCCTGGAGAGAATGGAGAGGGTCAAACATGCCTTCCCCATGCCCCATCCCTACTGACTGGTTCTCGCTTGCTCGCGCTCTAGCTGTCTCTCCCTCTCGTTCGCTCTCCCCCTCCCTCCCTCCCTCTCTCTTTCATCTTTTCATTTTTAATGAATATGAGTAAAATCCCTTTAGAACCATAGTGAGCTTCTCCCCACTCACTCCAGAGAGACTCAGGCTGGACTGGGTTGGCAAGGCTGGGAGGACGCGGCCAACGCTGAGACGCTTTGATACTTGGCACATCCTCGCCACTGCTAGGGCTCCAGCCTGAGGCCCCAGTGAGACAGGCGCCCCCTACAGGTCCAAAGCAGCCCCGCGCCCCTGCAGGCGGCTGTGGTTGCTAGGCAACCGGGTGGCCTGCGCAGAGACTGAAGCCACCAAGGAGTAAGTAGTAGGCAAGGGGGTCCGGGAGGAGAGAGCCAATTTCTCATCCCATCCACTGTCTCCCTGGTGCCTTCAGCAAAATAGCCCGGTTGGGGCAGGGTGGCCTGCTGCTGGACTCATTCTTGAAGGTGGAGCTGTGTACAAAGTAGACAGATTTTGGTGTGTGGAGAAACAAGCAACCTTGTCCTAGAGCCCTCTGGTCTCACCTGAGAGCTGGAGATCTGGGTCGCTTGAAGGCAGAAGTTTCTGGTTTACAAGTAAGGGGGCATTGCTGTGGGTGTGTGTCCTTGGTGAATGGGAATTCTAGCAAATTGGGTGTGGGTGGGAATAATTTTGGTGAATAGTCCAGTAAAGTATCAAGATTCCCCCCCCCCATTCCCAATGTATGGATCAGGGAATTCCTACTTTATTTTTTTAAAAAGACTTTATTTATTTGAAAGAGAGAACAAGCACAATGGGGGGGCAGAAGGGACACGCAGAGGGAGAGGGAGAAGCAGACTCCCCACTGAGCAGGGAGGCAGACGCAGGGCTCAATGCCAGGAACTAGACCCTGAGATCAGAACCTGAGCTGAAGGCAGACGCTTAATGGACTGAGCCACCCAGGCACCCCGGGAATTCCTACAGTAGCCCATTGAAATAAAAAAAAAAGTCTTCATAGAAATGATGATATACAAAGGATCGTTCATATCTTGGCAGAGCCAAGTTTCTCAGTGGCTTTCCCGAATTAGGTTTCTCTATGGAGTTGGGAGAGATCCTGAGATCTGTTGACCCCTGTGAGTAGGGACTGGGCCCAGTGTGAGGGAAAGCAAAAGAAGACTTGGCAGGTGGTAAACACAGAATTCAGCAGTTTCCTAGTGCTGTGTCTAGTTTGGGGTTAGCAAATTCTCAGCTCCATTGCCCCCTCTCTTTGGACCATGCTGAAGCACCCCATCCTTACGAGGGCCTTTGGGGACCAGAAATCCACAGCTTTTCTTCCGAGTAACCTGGTATTCTAGCCCAAGAATAGGCCAAGCCTGTAGCCACAGTAACTGTTCTACTTGGGGCTTGTGTCTTCACTCTCAGCCAGTACAACAGGAGGTTCATTGTGGCAGAACCCCAAGCCATGGCAAACCAAGGGGAGAGCTGTGCCCAGGAGTCTTGTCGTGGGCCTTCCCTCGGGAGTTCCAAGGTAGAGCTATCAGGCTGAGGTACTGGTAGCTACAGAAGTACTGGTTCAGCCACTGCCTCAGTCCAGAATGTCTCCACAGGGCATGGTGACAGAGGCAGGCTCCTTGCTCCCTGTGCTTCCAAACTGAACTGGGTCGGGGCTGTGCCTCGGCTCTATTAATAGCCCCCTAGCCCAGCCTGCTAGCCCTAAACCCGGATGCCAGGCGCTGTGAGTCAGCAGCTAAAAATAACGGAGAGCAACTGCACCCCAACCCCAACGAGCAGCTCCCTGAAGCCCTCCGCCCTCAAGTTTTTGTCAGTCCCAGTCTCCAGCCGAGGGCTTCATAGAAGTTAAGTGTGCCATAGCTGTCCAGTCCTCCCGGGAAGACGGTAAGGACAGGCGGTGGCAGGCTCAGGGCCGAGGACTCAGGGGCTAGCAGCTTTCGGGTCTGGGACCAGGTCCTGGCATTCTGGCCGGGCGTCTGGACTCTGAGGTTACATGACTGCCGCGGAAAGCTTGGGAGCTGAGAAGTTGAGGCCGCGGGGGCTGGACAGCCTGGAGATTGTCAGGATTGGGTCGGAAGGGGAGGGGAGGAAGAGGCAGGCTGCTGGGCTGCGAGGCTGGACGCCTGGGAGGGGACTGAAAAGTAGGGCTGCGGGGTGGAGGTGCGCGCTGAGAGGGGAGGGCCTGGCAGTACCTGACAGGCTGGGCGCCCCGGAGCCGAGGCCGGCAGTCGGTCAGATGGAGCGGCGGATCGGGAACGGGGGAAAACTAAGGAAATGCAGCCTGAAAGGGTAGTGTGTGAAGGAGACCTGGCCGGTACAAGGCGGCGTGGAGGCTGGGGGCGACTGGGACCAGACAGCGGCCGCGGCGTTGGCTCCTGATGCGCCTACCTCCTCCCGGTCCCCCGCGCGCCGCCGCCCCCTCCCACTGCGCCAGCGGCAGGCCCGGTCTGTTGGCTTGGACCGCTGCCTGTGTACGTCTGTGCGTGTGTATGCATGGCGGGGGCGGGGCGGTGAGAAGGGAAGGGGCGGGGCCAGGGCGGAGGAGGGGGCGGGAATACAAATTCAAACTCGCTTCCGTCCATCCCGAGACCGGAAGCGGTCAGGGGTATCTTGGGAATCGTAGTTCCCCGGAGGAGAGGGGTGCGCTGCCTTGCAATCGAGTAAGGGTCTTGTCCCGAGGGGCTGGTGCCGCCCCCCAGGTCCCAGTCTGGCGAGAGGAGAGGAATTGAGAACCGAACATCCTGACCTCGCCAGCGTCTTAATTCGATTTCCTTTCGTGTGGAGACATGAACCGGGGTGAATATTGGTGCGATGGGGGACTGAAGAGCCAGCCACAGAGCCCGCTCCAGTCCCCGTTTTTGCCTTGATCCCCTTCCTCCCCCTTCTACCGGACTCCTCACCCTAGGTCAGCTCCTCA
Source organism: Ailurus styani (assembly GCA_002007465.1). Classification (NCBI taxonomy): domain Eukaryota; kingdom Metazoa; phylum Chordata; class Mammalia; order Carnivora; family Ailuridae; genus Ailurus; species Ailurus styani. The sequence goes on along the minus strand of LNAC01000363.1, from coordinate 696,810 downwards.
CTGGTCACTTTAACCGTTTTAGCCCAGGACCTCCCGAGGAGCAAACACACTGGGGAACTTGTTCTCTAGGGGAAGGAGGGCCTGGTAACCAGACCCTGCGCGCAGCAGCTCAGAGAGGCGAAAACTTGTGGAAATCTTGTGGAAATCGGATTATACCCTTAGGGCCTAGAGTCAAGGACACAGGTCCCCAACCGGCACGGAAAACAGGTGGCATTCATACGTCACGGTGACGACTAACGCGGCCTTCTTCTTGCGACAGGTGACCACAAGGAGGAGCTACAACGCAACTCTGCGCACAGCGTGCCTCGGCCACCCAGAATGTTCCCCGCGGGGCTGCTCTCCTGCTTCCCCTCCTGCAGCCCTTCGTTGTCCCAGGAGGTCCTCCCGTCCCCCGCCCAAGAATCTCCCCGTGATGACCCCTTAGGGTCATGTCACATGAGACGGGGATGGAAGGTCTCATCCATCCCCCACCAAACCCCCCCGCGCTGAAAAGATCAGACCACCACCAAACAGGAGTTAAATCCATTAAGTGACAGATTAACAACACAGGAGGAGCCAACCAGTCTCGAAGAAAAGGTTGTGAACAGCAAAAAGCCACCTATAGGCGCAGAATTAAACGGCTACATGGGCTCTTTAGCCCCCAGCATCTAAGCAGGAAAGCAGTTAAATTGCAGGAGTCAGGAGGGACAGTGAACAGAGTGGGATTGGTGTTCCAACATCTCAGTTCCCCAGGAAGGGCCGTTCTGTCATCTCCTCCAGTCACTGGTCCAAGCTGGTCCATCCTTGGCACACCCTGTGCCTTCTACACAAGAATACGTACACACAGATCTGAAACATTATTGTGGCAACCTCCTTCCCACTTCCTCTGTTCTGGTTTCATTTGGGGAGACACTTCCCATGACTCACTGTCTTCCCAACGACCTCAGATCAAAACCCTGAGGGGAGCCAGACTCCATGGAAGCTTGCTGCATGCCCACCATCTGTGCAGAGGGCCCTCACGTTTCAAAACCTTCCGTTGGCCAAGTTTACCCCACCCCATCCCCACTCAGCCACTCTCCCCTCCTTGTTGTTAGTCAATCCAGACAGGCCTCAGACTCTGGTTGGTGGGGGTCCAGGATTGGGCATTCACTCCATTATGAAATTGTTGATCCTGGTCAGCAGCACTGCTGTTTCTAAGCCTAGAGCAGGAGGTGGGGAGAGGGGAGGACATATAGGGAGTGACCAAAGGGCAGGCTAGAGGAGGAGAAAAATGAGGTGAGGGGAGAACGCTCTTACCAGTTTTCTCTCTCTCCTTCTTACATCTCCTAAAGGGAGAAAAGCTTCCTATTATGAGTTCAGCCAGCTTCAGGCATGACCTTTGGATCCCAGGTTCCCCCAAACTGCCCTTCCCGGGTTCCAGCCAATTTGGCGTAGAAGGAAGGGTCTCAGGATCTTAAAGGGACCAAACAGCCCCAACCCCACACTCCAGGCAGTCTATGTGGGACTGAATCAGCCCCATCACCGGGACCCTGGGGGAGAACGAAGACCCAGCAAGCCGAGACATGAAGCACTCACCCTTGGAGGAGGAAGGTCCACAGAAGCAATAGGGTGGACACACAGTTGGTGATGACCCACATCATTAGGTAGGTTTGAGGGGGCTAGGGGAAGAGGAAGAGGCACCTGTCCATGGCCCGAGCACCAAAGGTAGTATATGGGGGGGTGGGAGGTGGAAGACGTAAGGAAGGGTTAAGGAGAAGAAGGGACAGGGGAGGTAGGAGTGGGGTGACAGTCCCAGAGCCCTTACGATAATCCACACGGGGTACCGCATCTGCTGCAGTAGCTGGCAGTCATTGGTGGTGACCGAATCCACCCCTGCGCACCAGAGCAGGGAAAAGAGCCAGGGCTTGTTCACCACAAATAGGTTCACCGAGACATTATCCTGGTGTAGTGCCCTGTGGAGGTGGGAAACAGGAACATCGAGGGTCACGGGGCAGGAGGCAGCCCCCGTTCATGCTTGAATCTGCAGTGTCGCTGCCAAGGAACTATCAGTTCGATCTTGCACAGCAGCCCCTGACCAATGGTGATTTTCTTTGCATGGCTGCATTTTGCCTCCTGGTGGGGGCCCACCTCCGGATCCTAGCTTTGCCATCTGGGGCCCCATGAATGTGTGTCTCCTCTTTGTCCAACAGACCTTGGGAGGTCTGAGGAACAGGTGACCGCGTCCCTGAGTCACCTCCTTCTCAGGCCCAACAGCCCCAGTTCCTTCAACCGAGAGCTGGGGACCTGGCTGCTCCTTCCCTTCGCCATCCAAACCTCGCCTAAGCTGCTCTTGCTTCAGTTTCTCAGTGTTCCTTTCGAAGTGTGGGGGCTTGCCTCTGAACGTGATATCCCAGGTGGGCCTGGCCCAGCTTTGAGTACAGCAAAACCCCTCCTGGCTTCCGGGCATGATGCCTGCATGCAGGCAGCCCGGGGTCGGGGTAGTTTTGGCAATGTCACATGCCACCGATGACTCATTATGCACACTATTCAATCAAAGCCCTGGTCTCTCTTGCACATGTTCCTGCTGAATGCCAGTATCTCCTCTTCTGTCTTTGTGCAACCAAGACACATCCGTTGGACCGCAAATAGAGGTCTCTGCATCTACCCCTGCTGTGTTTTCCTCTCGGTACATTTAGTCCATCGTCTTGGAGGAAGTAGGCCTTTCGGGGCCCCGATTTCATCACCAGCGTATTCATTACCAATTTATGTCTTTGGAAACATGATCCGGAGTTGAGGTTGGCTACGGCAAGACTAAAGAGAGGGCCACAGACAATGTTGTGTCTCCCTCTGCGGTGACAGCTCAGGGAGAGGTCCTTGAAATACTTGCGATTCCTGGGCTATCATTCAGGCCAGTTTTTTTTTTTTTTTCCCTCCCCGACCGCAGGGACATTTTAAGAGACCTTGGCAACTGCATGTTTTGCAGTCTATCCTGTTTACTGGCTATGTCCGCTTCTGGAGCCCAGCTCACATCTGGGACTCCCTCGCCTCTCTCACCTGGACCTGTCATCTCTTGCACTTATCTCTTTGGTGAAGAAGGAAAGCCATTCTATGGCCTCCAAGGGCCTACCCAGTTTGGCTCCTGCCTACCTCCCCAGCCTCAGATTCCCCTTCCTTCAGCTGCTGTCCTTGCTCTTGCAGCTCTTGTCATCATTCAGGAGCTCCCTGTGATCGCTCAGGTCTCAGCCCAGACAGCACCTCTTTAACGACTTTTCCCAATGTGGCCCTTCTTGAACACTTGCTCCCAACCTGAATGGCTCTCCTTTATCTCCCCGTTTCACTATCTTCCTATCACTTATCACTGTGCGTGTTCTTCGTTCGCTTTATGATCTGTCTCTTTTGCTAGTGTGTATGCCCGAAGCCTGCAACAAGGAGTGTCTGACACAGAGTGAGTGTTAAATATATTAATAAATATTTGTTGTATGCATGAATAAATGAACAGCTTCTGCCCTCCCTGAGGCAGCTCTACCCTGCCATGAAGCTTCCTGGGGTCCCCTCAGCTCCTTTCCCCTGGAACTCACTTGATATCCAACAGCGGCAGGTCTTGGTAGGGGAGGTTGAGAAACTGGGGCCTCTCGGTTCTGTTGCTTCCCTGCTGTCCATATATCTGGCGCATCCTGGGGGCCCGCTGTTGGACATTGGCCCGGTCTTCATCTGGTAGCCAAAGGACCTGTGTGTGGTTCAGAGAAGATGGGTGTGAAGCTGGGGGGAGCTTGGGGATTCCAGGGCTGGAGGGGGGGTGCAGAGAGGTCCGACCTCAGAAGGGGGTACATGAGTTGGGGTGGGGCCCTGGGTCAGGAGGCCACCTCAAAATGGTCACAGTGGCCTCGGGAAGGCAGGGGCTGGAGAGAGGGACAAGAGGGAGCACTTGGGGTCCTGGCAATATCACCATGGCTTGGGGCACCCTTGTGCTCAGCACGGTCTCCAAGGTTTGGTTCACAAATGTGTCATGGTATGTGTGATTTCTTGGGGGGCGGCGCAAGTCAAACATGATGGAAAGGTTAAGGACTGCAGCTTCCTTCAGCAGCTCTTCCAACGTTGGTACTGTCTGGTTCTCAGCCTCCTTCCGATCAGGACCTGACAGCCGCTTGGCCCCCCAGAAGGGTTGCCTCTGCAAGACCAGAAGGAGCCTTTAGGCATTCCTATTTTCACTCATTTCCCCCACTCGGCGCCCAGCGTCTGCGCACCTCTGAGCCACGGTCTTTCTTTCTCCCAACTGTGGCCTTTTTCAGACCATCTAACACCTTACGCTGTGACCCCCCCCGCCCAACCCCCTACCCTCCCAGTTTCCTAACTTCCTCTCTCCTGCTACATTTCCTCTTTGGTCTCACAGAGATCTCTGGGGTCTTGACCCTTTGATTTCCTCCTGGTCCATCAGCCCCTTTCTGCCACACCTACGTCCCCTCCCACCCTTGGTCCGTCCCCGGCTTGAATGACTTTTCCACAGCACCCTCCACTCTGTTCCTGCCCTGCCTGCCCACCCCCCAAATCCCAAATTCTGATTCAACTCTATAATTGTCTGCCTCCTCCAGCCCTAGAATTGGGGGGCAGGGTACATCATGTGGACTGTCACTTTAGTCCTTTTCCACCTTCAGTGCCACTTCATCATCCTTTTTTCTTTTCTTTTTTTTAAAGTAAGCTCTACACTGGGGCGCCTGGGTGCTCAATGGGTTAAAGCCTCTGCCTTCCGCTCAGGTCATGATCTCAGGGTCCTGGGATGGAGGCCTGCATCAGCTGCCTGCTCAGCAGGGAGCCTGCTTCCTCCTCTCTCTCTGCCTGCCTCTCTGCCTACTTGTAATCTCTCTGTGTCAAATAAATAAATAAATAAATAAATAAATAAATAAATAAATAAATAAATAAATAAATATCTTTAAAAAAAAAGTAAGCTCTACACCCAACACGGGGCTTGAACTCATGATCTTGAGAGTCGAATGTTCTGATGACAGAGCCAGCCAGGTGCCCCCACTTAACCATCCTTTCACTTGTTCTTGTTTTGCTGCTTCTTCCATTCCTGGTGGCTGTTCCAAACCTCTGCCACTCTCCTCTCCTCCCCTTGTAATCAACAAATGACCTTACCTCCTAATCACCGACACGGACAAAGCAAAGCTATCTAATACCTATTAAGTATTGACTATGTGCCAGGTGGTATTAGAAATACTTTACGGGGGCGCCTGAGTGGCTCAGTTGTTGGGCATCTGCCTTCGGGTCGTGTTGTGATCCCAGGGTCCTGGGTTCAAGCCCCACATCGGGCTCCCTGCTCGGCGGGAAGCCTGCTTCTCCCTCTCCTACTCCCCCTGCTTGTGTTCCCTCTCTTGCTGTCTCGCTCTCCATCGAATAAATAAATAAATTTATAAAAAAAGAAATACTTTATGTGTATTAATTTCTTTGATCATCCCAAGGTACTGTTATGATGCCTGTGTTACAGATGAGGAAAATGAAGCCCAGAGACACTAAGGAATGGAGCCCAGGCTCACACAGCTAGTAGGTGGTGAAGCCAGGAGTCAAACCCAGACAGCCCCTGGTCTTAATTCCTCTAACATGTCATCGTACATAGAGTTCAACTGAAAAACCAATCAAGTTGCAAAAGAATATATGAAGTGATCTTATTCGTGCAAAATGAAAAGTACGTGTGTGTACATGCGTGTGTGTACCTATACATATGTATATATATGGACACATGGAATTATGTGCCCAACTGTTAATGATGAATATCTCAGAGGAGTTGGATTATGGGAGGCTTTTCAACGTTTAGGTTATTTCTCTAAAGTTTAATTTTTTTATGAGGAACGTGTATTACTTTGATAATCAGGAAACGAAGAACTGAAGAAATAAAGTACCCTTAATGAATATTTTCTGTCACCTACAGGACTGAAGCCTGAACTGTGGCTGGCATTCAGAGCCCTCTGAGACCAAGCCCCTGCTTCCCCTGCCAGTCTCACCTCCTACTGCTCCCAAGAATTTTATCTCCCAGTCGCACTGAGCCACTTTTTGTCTCCTGGAGACACTTCTTCATACCTCTGGGCTTTGCATATGCTCATCCCTCCGACTAGAGTTGTCAGTCCCTGCTTTGCCCATCTTAAAAACCATTGTTATTTCATGTGCTTCTCAGGTCTTCTCTCTTGGGAAACCACTCTTGATCCTCTCCCACGCCCACCGACACCGTGCCAAAACAGTGTCTTTGCTCTCTCTCCTCTCTGTTTACTTACCTACTTATTTATTTATTTATTTTAAGCTTTTATGTATTCATTTGAGAGAGAGGGAGAGTATGAGCAGACGGGAGGGGTAGGGGGAGAGGGAGAAGCAGGCTCCCCGCTGAGCAGGGAGCCCTATGTGGGACTCGATGCCAGGACCCTGGGATCATGACCTGAGCCGAAGGCAGACACTTAACCATCAGAGCCACCCAGGCGCCCCTCTCTTCTCTCTATTTCTTAAAGATCTTGTGATTGCTCTAGCTTTCCTATTCTGGTAGCCTATTGACTCAGCTCTGTCCTGTCCTGGGAGGGAGTGACTTGCAGGCAGAGACTGGATACCTATTGCTCAGCATGTGGCTCAGAAAATACTTATCGATGAGTGAACTCTTCCCCCAAGTGCCCCTACAGGTGCCTCTTCTGTGAGGCGGTCTTCACCTCTAGGAACCAGGTCCCGGCATTGAGCTTCTTCAGTTCAGCGCAGGAGAAGTCGCTGCTGTGGGAGGAGGTTCGGGCTGGGAACACAGAGGCCACATCCGTGGTCCGGCTCAGGTGCTCATCGTGCATGAGGAAGGGGATCCCGTCAGAGCTGAGGGCACATGGTGGGGGTGGTCAGAGGGCTGAGCGCTGGGACTGCTCATCACTTCCTGAGCTCCCCTCGTGCGTCCCTCTGCCCCCCAGCTTCTCCTACCTGACCATCACGTCGGTCTCAAACACAGCGGCTCCACATTCGGCAGTCTTCCGCAGGGACATCAGGGTGTTCTCGGGGGCCAGCTGGGCACGGGAATTGACAGGGAGATATCAGAGAGGCGTGGGAGTCTGGGAACCCACAGGCCCAGATCGCTGCAGCCTGGAGGAGCAGACCCTCCCCACTCTGCCAGCATCCCCTGCAGCGCTCACCATGGGGGCCCCTCGGTGTCCCACCAGACCAGGCTTGGGGGGTAAGTCTCTGGGCTCCATGATACAGGGTGAGGAGATGCATAGTGGGGCCAGGTAGACGGCCAGGGAGACTCCAAAAAATAGGAGCAGGAGCAGAATCTTGGGACCTGTGGAGAGTGGGGGACAGGCTATGGAGAAAGGGCAGTGGGCGAGCGGGGGGAGGGCAGAAAGCAGAGTGCAGGTGCCGTAAAACGGGCAGCAGGAGGTGGAAGCATCGACGGCCAGTGGGGGAATGTCGGGGAGTAGAGTTGGCACCTCTTCGATGGATACGGTAGAAGGTGTCAGCCACGGGCCAGGCCAGGAGGGTGATGCCAGCAACTGCTCCGATATGAAGGAATGGGGCTGTGGCCTGTGGACAAGAGCTGGTGAGGAGGGTTCTTCTCTCCAGTGCCCCTCCCAGGTCCTGAGTCGAGAGCTACTAGCAGCCCTGGGGACCAGGGGGTTGGATGCAGGCCAAGGCTCCCACCTAGGCACTGGAGATCAGTCACTCACCTGCAGTGACAGACGTAAGCTACGCCATTCCTGCTGCCATTGGACGTCCAGTCCCACAAGGCCAGCGGCCACAAGAAGCATAATGAGCAGCAGCAGCATCTGGGGGAGCAGGGGTGATTGGGTCCTTCTTTGTCAACCTGGGATCATCGCTCCCCGGGCTGCACTCCCCTGCCCCCTCCCTGGCTCCACTCTATGACAACAGGACCATTTCTTTCCCCTTGACTCATCCACGTTCCTTCTCTCACTCAACACATATTTACTGGGCTTCGGGTCCTGAACTTGAGTCCACGGGTAGAATACTGGGGTGCTTGGCAAAGAACTGGCCGAGCGCTGGGCCCAGGGGTCCCCTCTTCCCACTCACTCCCAACCCCCACTCTACCTTGTGGACACTGTGCAGATGCAGAGGCTGGCCACAGAGCCGCAGGAGCAGGGCCAGGAGCTGGAGGCAGAGCGTGGTGGGAGTAATGAGGCGCCCAGAGGAGTCCCTGAAATGGGCTTCCCAGGCTGACGCCTCCCCCCTGCCCTCCCTTTTGTGGCCAGGGGTAGCAGCTGAGCAGGAAGGGAGGACTGAGTTGGGGGGGGGGGTTAGATGGGCTGCTCCCTGACCCACCAATAGCAGGGATGCATATGTGACAAGTAGAGAGATGACCAGCAGAAATGCCAGGGACCAGTCCATCCAGTGTCCCCAGTGGTGGAACAGGAATCTGCGGGAAGGGAGAGGAAAGTGCCTGAGTGGGGGGAGGGGTGTAACTAGTGGCCTGAGGGGAGTTGATGTGGGTGGGTCCAGAAGGATGACCAGAGGGAGTGAGGGGAAGCCCTTCATGGGGTCAGGGGCCCCAAGGACTTGGAGGGGATGGGGGAGGGGGTTGGACTCTGGAGGAATTTTCTAAGGAGGTTGGGTAGTGGGACAGCTGGGCAGGGCTGGGGATGACTGAGCGCCCAGGGGTCCCAAGGTGGGGCAGAGATTAACGTGGAGGCTGAGGAAGGAGGGGGTCCATGACACACTCATTGAAGTTGTGCAGGTCATTGAGAAGGATGAGCCCGATGTACAGCCAGCCCAGGGAGAGGAGAAAGGTGAGGAAGAGCAGGCCAAACCAGATACAGTCGCACTGCAAAGGGGCAGGAGAGAAGCTCACAGCCGATCCCCACTTCCAGCTCAGAGTCCCCAACGGATGGCAGCTCAAGGGGGCTTCCTGCCAGGCGTTGGGCTGCTCTGCTCTGCAGGCAGAGAGAGATTTTCTTCCTGGGGAGAGAAAGCCCCTTCCCCCCAGCTGCCTCTGAGCACACTGGGCCTCCTTATCCCCTCCAGGCGGCCTCTGCCTCAGACTTCCGGTCCACCCCCATCCCTACTCCACCTTGCTGGTTTGCATCCTCTCTTTGGGGCATTTCCTCCAGTGGCAGCTATACAGGCAGTGGAGGCAGCGGGCCCAGACGGAGCAGCAGCCGGGGGACTCGGCCATGGTGAGGGCCTGGGAGAAGGGACACTCAGCCATCAGGGACCCTGGCAGAAGGAGGAGCCCAGCCTCCCTCCCAGTGCATCTGAGGAGCTGGGGGGTGGGGATGAGCAGAGGTCTGGGCTGCTGCTCAGCAACCAGAGGTCATGGGGCTGCCTGAAGTGCCAGATTGGATGGGGATGGGAGCCAAGGGGGGATCATCTCTGGGGTCTTTCTTTCCCTTGAATCTGGAGACCAGGAATGTCAGTGGGACACCCAGGAGATCCAGCCTCTTTGCAGGCAGGGTGGGTACCCACCCGCCGCCCCGGCTCCTCCCCGGTTAAGGGCATCCATCCAGCCCCATCCAGCCCCCGGGGTGAGTGTGCTTGCCCAAGGGTGGGGACTCAGGAGAAACTGCCCAGGGTGGGGCCAATTCAGTTCGGGCAAGCTGAGGCCGATCTGGCCAAGCTTCAGGCAGCCCCATGGTGGGGAGCCTTCCACCCCAGGAACCAAGAGTAACCTGAAGCAGAGGTTCTAGTTCTGACCTGCGGCTAAGGAAGGCCCAGCTAGTCAGCCAGTTGCTATGGATACAGAAATTGCACACACCACAAAGCCCTGACTGAAAAGATTCTCCGTCTCCACCTCCCAGGGCGCAAGGGGCACTGTCAGTAAGAGGAAGACTGGAGGGCCACAGGTTGCCTGGGTCACTTCTCAGCCTTCCAAAGGAACCCTTTTCCTGTCCGCACACACCTGGAAAATCCAAGCCCTTTCGCCCCAGTTGTGTCCCTTCCTGCCCAGTCATCCTGCCCAGTCACCCCCCCACCCCAGCCAGGAACCCAGTCTCCACCTTCTCCCTTTCAGGGGCCCCACCCTCTGAGCTTGCTTGGGTGAAAGTACAACAAATACCGGTCAAAGGTGTGTGTGTGTGTGTGTGTGTGTGTGTGTGTGTGTGTGTGTGTGGTGGGGGGCGTGGTTATTTTGGGGCCTGGGGATTGTTAGACCTTGCGCTTTCGGGTCACACTGAGACCTAGCTGGCGTACTGATCCCCGAACTAGGCTGGGTGTGTGTCCTTCTACCTGAGAGGGTGTGTGATTTGCGTCAGCCTTGGTATGTGTGCGTGCACTAGTGTCTGTTGGTACTAATGGGTTTCTAGATGGCTTCGAGTGTGTAGAGGAGCCCCTGGATATACCCAAAGTGTGTGTGGTCTGAGGGACACGAGCCCTTGTCATCTGCGCTCCCGAAGGCTGTGAAGTCTTAGAGGGGGACACAGTGGCAGGGCCCCTGAAAGGAGGAGGGTGTGGCTGCTCTTGAAACTCCCTCCTTACCCCAGGGGCCTTGGGAAAGGAGGATTAGGGTAGGGAGAGGAGGAGTGAGGGGGCTGTGGCTGGGGTAAGGAAAACTCTCTCCTCTTGGAGACCCCTCCCAGGGAAAAAATATCCTAAAGGGAGGCCCCTGCTTCTTCCCATCTCGGGACTGCCTTCTAGTAGCCTGACCTGGGCTCCATCCACACTTCCTGCCTCCCTTCAGGTCCTGCCCCTGTACCCCAGACATGGCTTTCCAGAGTCCCACCTCCCTCCAGGAGCTGTCTGTAGGCTGGGGTCAGGATCTGAGCAGCCTGAAAACCCCAATCAGGGGAGCTGAGCAGGGGTGGTGCTCCGTCCCTGGGCCCCATCCTGGCCGGCAGGTGGGAACCGGTCTCCACCCCACCATTCCCGCCTGTCACCCCCAGCCTTCCCCAGCCCTCACACCTTGTCTCAGCGGCAGCTCTGCTCTGCTCTGTGCTCTGCTCTGCTCTGCACTGCTTCCCAGCTCCTCTCCGAGTTTGTCTGCCTCCTCCCTCTTCTAGTCCTTGGCTCAGCCCCACCGGTCAAACAGGTGGCACTGTTGCCACCTACAGGAGGCTGCGTGGCTTATGTCCGAAGGGCTTGAGAGCTGCTCTATGGCCAGTGCCCAGCCTGGGGGGTGGGGGGGATCATGATGGGAGGGGGG
>LNAC01000363.1:662013-685540 GCA_002007465.1 Ailurus styani | reverse complement strand
AGAGAGAGAGAGAGAGAGAGAGAGAGAGAGAGGGAGAGAGAAAGGGAGAGAGGGAGTCTAGCGTTTTCCTCAAGCTCCCTGGGCGGATGGCCTCGATTCCTTAGCCTCCCTTCCCTCTTGGGATCCTACTTCCACTTCTATAAGGTGCATCGAAAACCTTATACAGGGTTGCAAGCTACTTCCTGAACTCTGGGCAGCAGGTCCCTCTGTTTCTGGACCTGGGGTCCCCATGGGTCTTGTGAATCCTGGGTGACACTAGCCACCCTCCCCTCCCACCCCCACCCCAGACAGGAGATGTTCAGGATGTATCTAGACTTGTGTCATTCCTGCTGTCTTGTCCCCAAGGTATCTACAGTCTCTTTCCAGGAATCATCTGAGGAGTGTAGTGTTAGGGTCACAAGCTTTTGGAAGATGAACACATGTAAAAGATGCTGTTACTATACATACCATTGGCAGGAGAAGTCTGGCTAGCATGCTATAGTCAGCTCAGTGCTGAAGCACAGGGCTCTCTCTGGGTGGGATGAGGCCTGGGGGGTGGTGCTGGCTTGACTGACCTTCCCTCTCTACCCTTTGGCTGATGCAGTAGCTCAAAGCCTGGGAGGCTTGCACAGCGTTGGTGGGAAAAAACATCTTCTTTGGGAATAAACTCGCTTACCCCTCCCCCAACACATACTGAATTTGGAACAGTGAGAAGGAAGACTGGCTCTCTTTTGCCAAGAGCGGGCCCCCCTCCCTCTGCCTTCCCATTGTATCCAGGGGCTCTTGTTGGCAATGGCAAGAGGCTCCCTTGCTCCCTTGTCATTAAAATGCAAAAGAGAAGCAGGGCTGCTTGCTGGCTGGAGGCCAGAGAGGGCGGCCTGGCCACCTAGGCCTCCTGCGGGGTCCATTTTAGACAGGTTGTCCTTCAGTTTCCTTCTCTTGGGGTCTGGTGGATTCTAGAGGAGTCCTGGATTCCGTGGGCCCAGTGCTGGGGCGGGGTGCCCTGGGAGTTGGGGGGTGGGGAGGGGACTGGGATTCAGAATGCAGGGATAGTTAGTCCAGGGCTTGTGAGCAACTCCGAAGGCTTCGAGGCCAGTCAGCAGACTGTTTGGCAGGCCGGGGTTGGCCTCATTTTAGCTTTAAGCAGAGCTGGGGGACCCTGATGCATAGTAAGGAGTAAACAACACCCCCTCTCCCCTTTCAAAGGAGACAGGGCAGCCAGGACTGTGCTGTCCTAGGACTGGGCAGCGGTGTGGTCCCACGGCCAGGCTGTGCCAAGAAACCTGGCTGCAGTGCATTCAGAACAGCTCCCAATACCACCCAGAGTCACACAAGAAGCTTCGGTGTGAGCGAGACCTGGGTTGGGTACTTGCCCTCATTCTCCTCCAGGGCCTTCCCAGGGGCTGAGGAACACAGGCGATTATTTCTGCTTCTGGCACAGAGGGTCTTTCCAAACAGCAGCTAGACTAAGATTTATTTATTTACTTAATATTAACACTTTAAATGATTTCATTGACCTCAACAACATGGAAGACAACCGAGGGCACTGTTTAAAACACAATCCAGAGATGGTCAGGGCAGGAAATATCCCAATATCACCATTCCTGATGGGGTGTGAAGGACTGGGGCCAGGCCTCCAACCTCAGCCAGGTTCTTGACATGAAGCTGAGACAACCTAGAGGTAAGACAGCCTCAGCCTCGTCCCCATCAGGGAGATGGGGGGAGGCAGGCTTACCTGTTCACAACTAAGAAAGAGATAGACTGTACTGAGATTTGGCTCCTGATGAGTCATCAAGAAGGTCAGTTGGTTCTTTCTTCAGCAGGTGGCTTAGCACCTTTCTGGAGAAGACAGAGTAGTAGTCTGGGGCTAGGGGGCTGGAGAGTAAGGGCCAATAACTAACAAAGATTTCCTCCCTTGTGGTAACATGCTGTCCCCCCCTTTTTATTTCAACAGCAAGAACCCTGAAATTCAGAGGAGTCATTACAGAAACTCCTTTTGGCTGCAACCTAAAAGCGTCTCCCAAGCCAGAGAGGGGCCCCAAGATGACAAGTCCAACTTCAGTGGGCTTCTTCTTCGATAGGGGAGCAGCCAGAGAAGAAGCTGGTATTGCTGGCCAGTGCTCGCTTCTTTTTCTTCCCTGGAGCTTTATTTTCTTGGGATTCTGTTGCTAAGTGTTTCAATTCTGGGAGGCCAAGGTAGGAGGCAGCTGGGGTTGTCTTCTTTAACAGCACCTGCTCCACATCACGCATCTCTTTCAGGATCTAGGAAGGGCAGAGACAGGCATGAAGAGATCTTGGGTCGGGGCAGAGGCTCTGCCCAGCCATACCGCTACAAATGCTCAGCATGCTGTAGTAGGAGGTGTTCCCCCAAGGCTGATCTCTTGGGGAAAAAAAAAAGACTCTGGCCTATGCCCGATTTCCACCTCCTAGCAAGCTGATTATACCTCTCCCCCCTTTCCTCCCACTGGACTGTCACAGCTAATGTAGAGATGACTGCTAAGGGCAGTTGGAAATGCCGGCCTTTAGCCCACCTACCTTGCTGTTGGGAGTGGCACAGACAGGGTTAAAGAAGCTCAATCCTGGGGTAACCTCTGTGGGATCCTCCAGTTTGAAAGAGCCTTCGGAATCCTGGGTCCGCTCAACAGTGCCCAGGCCATCCTGAGAACCAGAAAGGCTATTAGAACCTCCGGCTACTGGGGTACTAAAATCAACCTGCTCCCTTCTAACCAGTTAGGTACCAGCTCTGAGGGCCTCATGGGTCAGACGAAGCAAGTCTTTTTTTTTTTTTTTAAGATTTTATTTATTTATTTGACAGAGAGAGACACAGCAAGAGAGAGAACACAAGCAGGGGGAGTGGTAGAGGGAGAAGTTGGCTTCCCGCCAAACAGGGAGCCCGATGCAGGGCTCAATCCCAGGTCCCTGGGATCATGAATTGAGCCGAAGGCAGACGCTCAATGACTGAGCCATCCAGGCGCCCCAGTTGAAGCAAGTCTTAGGGAGACCCTGCTTGCTGTTTCTCGCTGTTGCAATGCTTAAAGGCAGCTTCCGAAGGCAAAGGACCGAGAAGGGGAGCGGCAGAGGGGACATCACAGAGCAGTGTTTAAAACAAGGCCAAGCTTTGGTCATTTCTTTGATTTGTCTTCCATCTCTGTAATCTGCACTATCCTTTTTAGCATGTCCACAGGGTGCTGTCTGTATTAGTCATCCTTTCAGAGAAGGGAACTAAGGCCAAGAGTGAAAAGTTACTTAGGTAACAGGGCGATTCTGTGGTAGAGCTTGGATTAGAATTATAGCCTGTTGTCATGGCAACAGAAGGGGATCGAGAGTTAGGAAGCCCGAGGTCTAATTTTAGCTGTCATGACCAGCTGGGTAATATTAGGTGAGTCACTTAAGCTTATCTCTGGGTCTCACTTACCTTCCTCGTATAATGGGAACATGGGTCTAGATAAGTGCTTTGACAACTGACATCCTCAGAGGAAGCCCAGTATAGAAAAAACAAGTAAAGAACAAGTTGGTCTGATCGACATGGGGTCAAAAAGCCAGGCCATGGTCCTCCAAGAAGCATGCCCATGGAGCCACCATAGGACTCCAGACCCCAAACTGGAAGACCCACGGGGAGAGAGAATCCTTACGGTCCCTGGTACTTCTACGATTCTCAGCCTGACCCCCAACTTGCCACGTTAGTCCTCTAATGAGTGCCTGCCTTGGAAGTCATTTTAATAGAAGCCCCAGGGCAGAACTGTTCATGTACAGATATTCAAGAATATTACACTAAGCTTGCTGGAGTTGTTGTAGATCACATAGAGAGCTGGAGAAACAAGCTTCTGCCATGGGCACAGGTAGGTGTAAGGCAATCTTTGTTTCCCTGAGTTTGCTCTTCCTGGGAGCAATATAAAGAGGACAGATACAATTAACTTGGCCCACAACAGTGACTATTTGGAAGATCAAGCTTCTGTGGGTCTTTTCCTAGAGCCACAGAGTAGTTGGTTCCCATGGAGAGGGTCTAAGCAACTAACGTCTCAAGATGTCAGAGGGATTAAGTTCCTTCCTGGAAGCTGCCACGTGGCCCTTGGAGTTTCAGCTAAACCTCTGGACTAGTTTGGTCCTGAGTGTCTATATGCCTGTAGTTGCCTGCTTTCCTGTTCCTTGTTCCGGACTCAGAAACTGTACCCAAACTTCACAGCCAAGGCTGGGCATGGGGAGCTACGTACCTGGCAGTCTCCTGTGAAGGGCTGTGGTTTCTGAAGGGGCTACACTGAAAAGGGTAGCAGAGAGCAAGAAGGACCGAGAAGGGAAATGTCACAGAGGGCACAAGGTCTAGGGAGAGCCATGCAGGAGACGCCGGGCTTTAGGGTGGTGGGAACTGGTGGGAGGCCCTAAGGGATGGTGAGGGCTAGCAGAGCTGGTCCTACCTTGTCTTGCTGGCGGTTCCTACACTTTGTGGGATCACAGCTGCAGTCCATGCCACAGTCCGACTTCTGTCTTCTGCACCCGCACTGCTTATTCCCACACCAGCCCTTGCAGGAACACTGCAAAACCAGGTTTGGAGAAACACACGTCACTGCAAGGCCTAGAAGACCAACATAACTTGCCTCCCCTTCATTTGCAAGCCTTTTTAGAAGACACGAAGGGGAAAATGGAAACGGAAACTTGACCAAGCTTCTTTCTCCTTGGTCCCCTCTTCTTTAGGGAAACAGTGATCCCCAGAATCATGAGAGGTTGCCTAACCACACATCATGCTAGACAAATCCATTTTTTAGTTTGGATTGTATACTTGAAAGACCGATTGGAGGGATGCCAGGATAATGCAGGGTAACTGGCAAAGCCTCTCATGATGATCTTACGGTCAAAGCGAAAAATTGCAAGTTGGATAGTAGTAGGGTTAGGTGTGTTTAAGGGCTGAGTATACTGGCTTGGTATCTTTAGCTCTATCCAGCGGTACCTTCACCCAACTCACATTTCTGTACTTTGTTCAGCGTCAGCCTGGGCTACATCCTCAGCAGTTTAATCATTTGACATTTTAATAAATCACCGAGGATATGAAATAAAATCATTTACATTTGTATAGCACTTTACAGTTTTCAGAGTTCTTTCATATATATAAATACCAAATCTCATTTGATTCCCACAACCAGTCTATAAGGTAGGCCTGTCTATCAACTGTAACGATGGCACAAACCTGGAAGGATGATTAATAAGATAATAGAATCACAATTCAAACAGGCTAGAATTCTGGGCTGCAGGTCGAAGGAGAAGTTATAACGAGGATAAACAGAAGTCTGGCATCTGGGTTTTCCCCACATCAGCTGTATAAATTATATTTATACTATAACGTAAATATGAATTATATTTATACTATATTATAATATGGGGGGCGAGCTGGTGTAAAAGTAGGTGGTGCAAAAGGGCCTAAGGATGTGAGATGTCAGAAAGTTCCATGAGTCAACAGTGTGAAATAGCTGTCAACAAACAAATCAGTCAGGCAGAAATTGTCCAAGTTCATCCTTGATTGTGACATCCAGAAATGAGCATTACTTTCTAATACTGGTGTGGGCATTGTGAGGTAGACTGATGCAGTGCAACTCCCTTGTTTGGAAATCTTGGGAACCAACGGCTTCACTAGACTCTAGGTAATTCAGACCCCACTTGATAGAACGTGCCCTATTTTAGGGAATCATAATTTTTTTTTCGGGCATATAAAAGCATAGACAACAACAAAATCCACTCATGTTCTCACTCTTCCCTAAATAACTAAAATACAGATATAACTGAAGCCTCCTAGCCAGCTTTTCCTAATCCCATTCATCTCCCTCTCTCAGGGGCAGTCTCCTGAATTAGGTGTTTATTATTCCCATGCAGGCCTTTTTAAAAATTTATATTCATTCATTCATTCATTCATTTACCACATATAAGTTTCTGTTAAAAAATAGAAGGAATGATCTTAAATGTTTTGAAACTTTATATAAGTGGTATCTTACTATACAGCACTGTTATAAGTGCTTTCCATGATTACCCACTTAATCAGTAAGTATGTTTCCTGGTGCACACATTTGGGAACTTAGTATGTGTATGTGTTTAATAAACAGGACATTAAACAAAAAAAAAAGAGGCCGGTGACCAGTGTTATAGGAAGTGACGTTACATGAGAAATGGTGGAAGAAGTGGGGAGGTAGTTTGGCTAGGAATAAACATAGGTGGCAGAGCTCACAGAATGATGGATTAGAGTCAGAAGAAATCTCGGCGACTGTCTGGAGCCTGGTTTGATGTATGAAGCCCCTCTCTAATGTCCCCGGCCTAATTATCTGAGGCTCTATTTATCCTGAGACGAGGATAGTTTCTATATAACTTCTGACCACAGGACCCAGTTCTGCCATCTGGAATGATAAGGAATTAGTTTAACCGCACTTGCACAGCATTCTTGTTCAAACCTGGAGCATAATTTCCACTACCCAGTCCCCCTCTGTCCAGAGCCTCTCAAAGCTAAATATACCTACCTTCCTCAATGATCTATCGCATGACATGGTTTCCAAGAATCCTCACCACCTTGGCCATGCACCAATTTGTCCAAGTTCATCCTTGATTGTGACATCCAGAAATGAGCACTACTTTCTAATGTTGGTGTGGCTGGCTGTTGTGAGGTAGACTGACACAACACAACGCCTCTGTTATGGACCCAATGGTCTTGTTCTTCATGAGGCCTAAAAACCACAGTAGCTTTTTTCCTTTGTCATATATTTGTGAATCCATACTGAGCTTACAGTTAAATACAAACCCTTAAGTCTCTCTCATAGAACAACTGTCATTGTTCTGTTAGTTGTGAAGGTAAAAGAAACCATTATAATATCCTTTGTCCTGATTTTGAGATTAATACATATCACTTTAAAAATCTGAAAATTGAAATCATGATTTTAAATGTTTAATAGCTGTATACAGTGCTTCATCATGTAGAAATGGCAATTTATTTATCCAGCTCCCTAATGTTAGATATTAAGAAAGTTTTCAAAGAAACTGCTTCCTATTATCAATCGTATTACCATAGATTCCTGCCACATAAACACAATTTAAATCTTCCTGCCATTGACAAGGCTCTCCATGATCTGGCCCCTAACTATCCCTCTGGCCTGACCTTGACTACTCTCTCCCATTTTTTAGTACTCCCCAGCTACCTTGGCCTTTTCAGCTGTTCCTTGATAAACCAAACCCATTCTTGCCTAAGGTCTTTGCATTTGCTGTTCTCTTTTCCTGAAATGTTTTCCCTCTGGTTCCTTCCCTGACTTGCTCCTTTACTTTGCTGAGATCTCTGCTTAAGTATCTCCTCCTCGGAGAGGCCTCTCCTAAGCACTCTTTTAAAGAAGTCTTTTCCTACCAAAGAATTCTCTATGACGTCACTATGTTTTGTTTATCTCTTACCATCATCTAAAAATTATTTTATTTGGGGGCACCTGGGTGGCTCAGTCAGTTAGGTGTCTGCCTTCAGCTCATATTATGATCCCAGGGTCCTGGAATCAAGCCCCGCGTCAGGCTCCCTGCCCAGTGGGAGCCTGTTTCTCCTTCTCCCTCTGCTGCTCCCCCTGCTTGTGCTCTCTTGCTCTCTTTGTCAAATAAGTAAATAAAATCTTTAAAAAAATAACATATTTTATTTGTTTTTCTGGTCATTGTGTTGTCTCTCTCCAAAAGAATGTGTTTAGTTTCATAAGGCCAAGGATCGTACCTGTCTTGGTTGTTGTATCCTCAGCACCTAGAAACAGTGCTTGATGTATATAGCTCGGTGCTCACAAAAGGTCTGTTGAATGAATACATCTTTTTATGCACCAGTGGCTATTTCCTTAGTATAAATTCCTATGTGTATGCTTATTGAGCCAAAGGCCAGGAACACTTTTAAGATTTTTGATACATACTTTTTTCAAAAGATTTTTACTTTTAAGTAATCTCTATACCCAACGTGGGGCTTGAACTTACAACCCTGAGATCAAAAGTCACACGCTGTACCAACTGAGACAGACAGGTACCCCAGATTTTTGGTATACCTAATAGCAATAGACAGGAATGTCCACATTAGTCACCCTTGCCAATACTGGGCATTATAATAAAAAAAATCTTGCTTCTTTGAATAATACAAGACAAAAGACAGAGTTCTAGGACATATCCTAGAGACACCTTACCAAGATGACATTGATCCATTGACTGCTATAGCCTGGGTATGGTCCTCTGACATTCACAGATTCATCTAGATGCCTCCACAGTATTTTATTATCCTGTCAATGTGTCTCTATTTTATCTAAAGGGATAATAAAATTACAGTGGTATCTGAAGGCCTGTCATAAGGAAGAACAATTAGACTTCTCCACAGTCATCCCCCGTTGGGATGATTTATAGGATAGTACATTTTACCTCAACAAGGAACACCTCCTAACAGTTAGTGGACTACAGTGGGCTGCCCCATGAGACTGTGAGCTTCCCATAACTAGAAGTTTTCAAGCATGCAGAGGCTAGATGAACACCGGGTAGTGGTATTATGGAACAGTCATGACACACACGACAGACGTATTCATCACATGAATGCCATTTCGCTAGCTATAAATTCATCTTTTTCTCTTTCACACTCAGGACCCAGATCAGAAGGTAGGAGAGGGACTATGACCTTGCCCCAGGCATGACCTCAAATATACATTTATGTGGTACATGGGGTGTGTGTGTGTGTACATGTGTGTGTATCACAACAGCTGGCAACCCACCAGCATGTCCCAACACCACAGCTGAGAACCACTATAACAGAGGGATTCTTTATACAGAGTGGGAAATAGAGCTGAAAGGTCTCTGGGGTTCCTTTAAGCCAGTGGTTTTCAACCCTGGCTACACATAAGAAATCTCTGGGTAGCTTTTCAAAAAGGCCAGCTCCCACCTCAAACCAATTAAATCAGAATATCTGGGGGTGGGGTCCCAGGCTCCCTATGTTGAAAAGCTCCCTTGGAGATTCTAAAGTGCAGTCAGGGTTGAGAACTATTGCTTTTGAGTCTGTAATTCTTCTAGCACTGATTTCAGTGTTACACTGTGTCTCAGAATAAGATCTGGTAAAAAGTTTGACATAAAGAACACCAGACTAAGACTCTGGAAGATCCACACAGGCAGCTCCCTTGGATTCAGCTGCCTCTTCCTTTTGTAACTCCTGGATCTATATAAACCCTAGCTGACCAATATTGACCCATAGGTAGGGGCATCGCTAGGCCTCTATTCAGCAGGAAGAAGTTACCAGAAGATGAGACCTTCCACCCTCAACAATCTTAAAGGTTTAAGGGTCAAAACTGTTTGGGGCGGGGGGATGATGTGGGAAACAAAGGGGGAATAAAAATTATTAAATTTCCTTACTACCTACAGCCCACTGACAAGTCCTCAAAACAGGCAGAGTGACATTCCTCTAGGGACTCAACTGCCTCGATGTTGACACTTTGCGAAAGGGCAAAAGTTAATCCTAGCCTGAACCCCTGCCCTCCGATCCTGCAAGTCTACTTTAACATATAAAAATTCCTTTAGAAATTTCCTTTATCTCTAAACCCCCCAAGATACATATTGGCAATCATCCCCCAAGGATATGGCCCCCACATAGACATCTGAAGGGTCTCGTGACTGAGGTTTTTTAGACAGTAATAAATGACCTTTTCCCAACAGTAGCTAGCCCCCTCAAGGTCCTGGAAACCTTGCTTCCAAAATTCCTTAGAGACTTATGTTATCCCTAACCCCCCAACAACTTGAAAGTATATAATGGGCCACTCCTCATGACCCAGTGCAGCTCTTTCTGCCCACAGGTCCTGTCCCTGTGCTTTAATAAAATCATCTTTTGCGCCCAAAACAAAACGAAACCTACAAAAAACCAGGCTATGACAGGAGACTCAGGCACTAGTCCTGTATTTAATACTTGGTATTGGTATTGTCTGAGTGACTTGGACAAGTCACTTCATTCAAGTTCATCTCCATTCTTTCATCACTAAGAAAGAGATAAGAATTCCTGCTCCCTCTTTTCTGCCAAAGGGGACAAATGAGAATATTTGTAAAATGCTTACGGTGCTTTAGTAACAATACCTGCATTATATTTTATTCTTCACAAAGTGCTTTTGCATATATATTCCTTCTTTTAACTACTCAGATACCATAAAACACCATATAAAAGTAGTATTACTAAAACTCCTTAATTATTTAAAAAACATATTTATACGACTTTGTTACTTTGCCTCAGGTGAGTGCAGGAAGAGACCTTACACATCATCGATTCTAGTCTAATCCCTTCATCGCACAGATAAGGAATTAGAAGCTTAGGGAGATTAAGTGACCTGTATCAGGTCATCCTACTAGTCAGTGGCGAACTCAAGACTAGAACCCATGCCTACCTGGCTTTGAAGGTATTACTTTTACCACGGCACATGGCCTGTCCCTGAGCAACTCCTTAGTACATACAGGAAACATGGTTGGGTGAGAAAGCCTACTTTTTCAGCATTAGCTCTAGCCGAATCATTAGTCTGGTGACTGCTGCAGCCCCCTTTAAAGTCATCTAGTGATAATCCCAGCCCATTTCAGCCGGGTTGGAACAACAGATAGGATGGCCTTTGTGCAAAGCATTAAGGTCTACAGCTAATGTGTCTACGAGCAGTCTGGTCAGAGAGCAGATAGCTCTCTGCTATACATAATACATAGCATCCATGTACTTCGAGGTTGCTAAAAGGGAGAAACTAGATCATGGGTCACTTTGTTCCCCTTAATGCCCAGTTATATCCTCTTCTCAAGTTATTAAATCAGGGGAAAAGCTTAGAAAAGAATAATCTCTCACGGTTTTAGATAGAGATTTTATCACTGATGTAAATACTTGCTTGCAATTTTTACTACATTTCTCTATTTCCCTTTTACACGTGGAGCAGCGTTGCTATGATATATATGGTAAGCTTGCTTCGAGCACAAGTCAACACATATTTGCTTCACATTTGGACACATCTTCCCAGGGGTTTTAGGCCCTCTACCATTTGTTTCTGTGTGCACTTCTCAACTCTTGCTTCCTATTACTTAGCTGACCCTTATATCTACATTCAGCTCACGCTCTCCGTTTGGGTCAGAGTAGAGTCCGTAAACGTTTGTTGAATAAGTGAATGAACATCAGACATGTTCTGCCCTATTTTCTGTAAGTGTCCCAGCCTCCCGTCCCTCTACAACTAAGTCTTTGCAATATGCCATTCATCATGCCAACAATGGTCTCCTACTTGCTTCCAAGACCGTATTTCCCTTTCCGTCTTAGGATGCAGTAATGGTCATCTCTTTTATGGTATCTTCCTAAACTATATCTACTTGGTTTGGCTTTATAGTCACGCTTAAAAATCCCTCAGTCCATCTCCCTGAGATGAATATGCTGAGGTTCTTTGGTATGCTTCTATTTCTTTGCCTTGTTTTCCCACTAGATTATAAGCTCTCTGAGGCTGAGGATGAGCTCTTAGTCCCACTAAGAGCACAGGATATGTCACATTCCTGATGACTCTTTCCAAATGACTTAATGCCACCACGACTAGCTATTCCTCACGGCTTGCTTCGCTCTGGTGTTGTGGCCTTCTAAGTCTCAGCTCTGATGTGGTGCTCAAGCAGCTAATGAAATCAAGTTAACCTTCTAGGAAGCCAGCTAGGGTCCTTTGTGAACTGTCCTCCTTCAGTGGAATGTGGCTGCAGGGCACGGTTGGGATAGTGGTGAACTATAGTGCCTGGGAATTTAATGTTTCAACAGAAAACATCTAGGTTTGATAATTACATAGGACTGTCATCGCGGAAGTAAAGAAAGCATGCCTCAAAGTCAAATTGTTCCTAACTACCTTAACGTGGTGTGTTTGATCTTAGTTATTAGCCCTTTCTGTAATTCCTATTGCCCCTTCGCCTAGGGAGCGAAATTACTCTATGAGGCAAGAAAGATAAAGTTCCCACTTAGCTTCTGGTCCGCAATTTTTACTGATATGACCATGACATGGTAGAAACAAACTGGACTTGGAGTCAGAATATTTGGTTTCGGGTCCTGACTATTCTTGGTTATGGCCTTGGTTATGACCTTGAGTGAGGTCATTTCCCTCCTCCCTCCATTTGAGTCTCAAATCCATCTGTTAAATGCAAACAATAAATATCTCACTGGATTTTTTTTTGGTGGTAATAAAAGGAGATAACCTATACTTTGAGAATGGTTGATAAACTGTAAAGTGCTATAAAAACATGAGGGATTATTACGAACACTTTGGAACCAGCCTCAACGAAATGGTATAGAATACTACCACCCGTTCCGACCTAGTAAGAACCTAAAAACATGAAGAGAGCCATCTTGTACACTCAGGCAGCCTTCTCCACTAGCCCTAGGTTCCATACAGAGATGGCCCAACGAGGACACCTCAGTGAAGCCAATGCCTTTGAATGGGACCCAGGGGCTCAGGTACAGGGCACAGGGCTGGCAAATTTCCCACTGGCGGTGAAGACCAAGGACTAGAAACCCTGACAGAGATGAGAGCTGCCTCCTACCCCTTGGATGTTCTTCTTGGACACCTTAACTAATTTTGTTGGCTTCCATTCCTCATCATCCCTATCATCATCATCATCATCATCATCATCACCAGCACTGTCCTCAGGCTCGTTCACAGAATGCTCTGAATAATATTTTAGATCCTCGATGTCCACGCTTTGCTCCAGGAACTTTTCTTTAAAACGGGAAGGTTTCGGCTAAGAAAAAAGGTTTGGAATAATTACTTAATAAAATTGTAAAAACACACGTAGATCAAATCTTCCCAGTAGATGTTGCCAGCTATGTTCTCAGAGCTGAGGCTACAGACTCCCTCAAATATAGCCCCTTGGCTTTCCCAGTCAGAATTAATTCTGCTGCAGCCTCTGGCCTTGCAGAGCCCTTGAAGGGATGGAAACTGAAGGGGTAGAGGCTGAGCAATCTGAGGGAGGAAAGGGACTCATGACCTGATAAGATAAAGTATCTTTGGATGGACAGCTGAACACTGCTCTTTTCTCCTGCTCCTCCTCAGTTGTTACATAATGCTCTACATGGCCAAAAGTCAGCTTTCTGGGGAGGGAGAGTGCCTATTTTCCTCAAGACGGCACTGCAGTCTTATTTGGGACTCCAAGGCAAACGGAGATGCTGGAATTTGGGATTTTTTTTAAAGATTTTATTTATTTATTTATTTATTTATTTTTAAAGATTTTATTTATTTATTTCACAGAGGGAGAGAGATCACAAGGAGGCAGAGAGGCAGGCAGAGAGAGAGAGGGGGAAGCAGGCTCCCTGCTGAGCAGAGAGCCCGATGCGGGCCTCGATCCCAGGACCCTGAGATCATGACCTGAGCCGAAAGCAGAGGCATTAACCCACTGAGCCACCCAGGCGCCCTAAAGATTTTATTTTTAAGCAAGCTCTGCACTCAATGTGGGGCTTGAACTCACAACTGTGAGATCAAGAGTTGAATGCTCTACCGACTGAGCCAGCCAGGTGCCCCAGGATTTGGGACTTTTAACTCTTAACCTCTTCTAAAAGATGCATTTAGCACACTCACCCTCCAACCATGGCCCTATGAAGGTATTACCAGCACCGAGCAGTTTACCTTAGGTGGGATATATTCAAAAGAAGAGTCTGGAGATAGAAGGATATCCTTAGGAAGATGAGGTTTCTGTCTGCTGGCTACTTGGAGGAGGGTCAGTTTCTGTTTGGAAAGAAAATACAGGGTGTATAGTGCAGGGGAGCTTCTGGCAGTGTTAATGGCTAAAACATAAAGATTCCTAAGCTAACCGAATTGAAACCATAGTAAAGTGAGGCACTTTCACTTTAGAACTCTCACTTTAGAAGATCAGGATTAGATTCAGAAAAGAGCAGATTAAAAAACCGTGTGTTTCTACCATTTTGAAACACATGTGACCCTATCATCCGCAAAGTCGATAGAGACCTCCAAAATGGGGCCGACTCAGCACACTCGGGGCTGCTCCCAAGAGCTGACCTCACTTGCAACAGGGGCTCCCAGGGCTTATTAAAAGTGGGTGGGAGGCCGTATTACCTGCTTGATGATTTCATTCTCTTCGAGAAGCTGCTGATTTTGCTCACACACTTCTCGCATCTTCTCAAGTTCTTCATCCTATTTCCAGTTAGTGCAGTGATAGGTGGGGTTATTTTCGGCACTACATGTGGGTTACCAAACAACTCACATCGACGAAAACATACTGCTGCCAAGTTGTTGGCAGCAGATGGTTTTTGCACAGCAGCAGGCATGGGCACCCAGAAAAATGCCTGATTCCCACCAGTGCCTCGGTGTCCTGAATGCCAGTTCTATTCCAACGCTCCCAAGCAGTCCTGACCGCGCTCCCAGGAACCATGTGCTCTGCCCTAAATGCTCTCCTTATTCTCGTCTATTCTCGAGCCTTACGTCCCTTATTCATTCACATCAGGATGCTGATTAAGAGAGCCACAAGGACAGTTAGCTTTGTTTCTTTCAAGTCTACAGATGCTTTTGTTTACCCTTCTAAACACAGACTAGGCAGTTTATTTGCTACACTAATAACCCCGATTAAACTTCCTGGCACTTAAGACAACCAGATTCACAATCTGTGCATACGACTTTAACTAGTTTGGTTAGGTCTTTGATGGCAGGTGCCAAGGAAACCCTAGAGACTGGTGCTTCAGAAAAAAAGGATTCTAAGTTGGACAAAATAGTGTTCCAACACGCTGCTAAGGGGTGTGGTGTTCCCAGGCTCTGGGAGATATTCAGACCCCAGGCACTTTACAAACATGTCAGGTCTCAGCCCAGAACAGGCTCAGAAAGAGAAAGCTGAATGCCCCTGTGATTCTATGGGATGACTGAATTTTCTCAACCTTTTGGAGCTCAGGGCTGAGGCAAGGAACCAAGAGGCCTCAAAGTCTGGCACGGAGTACCTAATGACATTTCCGTACCAAAAAGGAGGTTATTCTATGTATGGTACATTCTAAATACCCCTAAATCGATAGGGTAGGGCCCAAAGGCCATAGCGGTTACTATTGTAAATGTTTTTTTCAGTAGTTATTCTCTGCTGCGAGTGCAATGGTGTAAATCGGATGGGCTCCGCAGTCAGGCCTGTGGATCCCATCGGCCCATTATCATACCTGACACTTCAGTGTGCTCAGCAGCTGTTGCTCCTTTTCACTCACTGACTCCTCCAGCTGCTTCTCTGCCATTTGGCTTTGCTGCAGCCGGCTGAGAAGGTACAGCACCTAGAGAAAGAAAAACATGGCCCAATGGGACCAAAGGAATAAGAGGAAAATGGGATTCTGGCTTAGTCCAAGCGGTGACCCAGATGAGTCCTCTGACTTAGAGGTACCTGTCATCGTTCCTTCTCATGGCTTGAAGTTGTAAGCACAGCCACGAGGTTCATCTTGGTTTCAAAGCTGGAGGCTAAGAGCCACTGTGTGTGTCAACTTCGACAAGTCATTTCTCTCTTTCGGGTCCCTCGTTTGCAAAATTTGGAGAAGACGACACACGGACTTCTGAAGGACTTCATACCCACCCCCTGCCACTTTCTTTTCAAGACTAACAACAAAAAGCCATGACCCCCTGTTTCTCAGTATAGCTTTTGGGCTTGCCAGAGCTTACCTTCTCTTGGTGCTGCTGTTCCATCCTGACCAGCTCTGCCTGTAACTCTGTCTCGATTTCAGCAAAATGATTTCGCTCCTCAAACAGCATCTTCTGCATGTCAGCACAGCTGGCCTTGTTCTGTTTCAGGCTGCTTTCAAGCTTGCTGACCTGTATTTTGGAGGAGACCAGCTGGAAGGGATAAACGAAGATCAGTTTAGTTGGAGAATGGCCACCTTTCCCCATTCATTAGGCAGGGAAATGTCAGCTTTCCTGAAATGGACTGAGAAAAGTTCCTCCGGGTCCAGAGTCCATTTTTCTTTTTCTCTGTCACATGGATTCTACCAGTGAATTGGAACAATGCCACCCAGGCCAAGAAGAGTCCATATTTCTGTTGAGATCGATCTCTTCGAGCTAGGAGCCATGGCTGAGGTCATTCCATCTCTTGCTCTGTCTCCAGGCAAGACTGAACTGGACAAAAACAGTAGCTGACAAGTCCAAATTCTGATTTTTTAAGACTTTCTTCCTTCCTTCTGAAGAGGAATCCATAGGACACACCCTTATGGCCAATTATGCCCCATGTCAGAATGTCTGTGTTTGTGTGTTGGAACTAGCAGACACGTTAGCTGGGGCTGTAGATCTGGCTCTTCAGGCTACATTGATATCCTCTGCTGGCCTGGCTTTATAGTCTCTACTAGCCCACATGGGGAACATGATTAATACCAGTGTTCACAAGACTAATCAGGATTTCCTATTTGGTAGGATGAATCTGCTAACCCGATCCAAAAATGTATAAAGGATAACATCGCTCAAACTTCCAGAGTTGGAGTTTGTATGCTTGTCTTGAAGGGACGATGCCTCAGTCACCAGAGGCAATCAACTTCAGTTCCTCTTGTGACAATGTAAGATGATATGCTATCTTAAGGTCAGTGAGGATGTACTTTCCTTAGGATGAGTGTAGGTCAAAAGACGATTAGGTTTCCTCTTTTCTAGACTGTATCTTAAAATTTCGAATACACATCTCATAGGTATTTTAAAAAGGAGTGCAGTATAATAATTTATGTTTAACCAGTGGCCTACTCTGGCATCCTGATTATTTTCCCAATACTAATAGCAGACATTTAGCGAGCACTTGCTGTACACTAGGCACGACAGGTATCAACTTGCAAGTCATATATTTTTCTACGTGACTGGCCTGTACTTGCTCACACCAGCCTTTACCCATAAGACTATTTCTCTAATATTAGTGTCACTGCAGCTTCTACCATGAGAAGTGGCAATGACACTACGACGATACTCCTGACTAACCTTTTATTGCAACCTATCTCCAGCCAGACCCCTAATTGCTGGTAGGAAGAGTGATGCTTACCTCTCCAATTAAATACTTCAGGGCACACTTGGCTTCCAGGATGGTAGCAATATTCTCCCAGCGGTGTTTTGGCCTGTCTTCACTTTCTGCATCCAGCAGCTTCTGCTGTAGGTCAGCAATCTGAGCGCTCCTTCAAGGAAAGACACAGCAAGACTTATTGCTAGCATCCTCAGCACCAAAGAGGAGAGCTCTGTGGGGCTCTTCTGATAGGTTTATGGATGGAGGTATCAGTGAAACAGCATTTAAACAATGACTGAGTCACCTGGTTAGGATTTTATACAGTACCTCAAATCCTAATGCAAAAGGAATCTGAGAGACTATCCAAATGGTTTTATTTTATTAAATACTGGTTGAAATAAATGGGTCATATAGTGGGACTTGGAGAGATTTGTTTTAGTAGGGCTTCTGTTGCAGTGCGCTGACTGAAATGTGACTTTGTCTTGAGGCTACATAAGCTCAGACTGTGATACAAGTGGCTCAACCATGCAAGGAGAAGAGTCAGACTGGAGACCTGAAGGGAAAAAATTCTCAAATGTACAAGCAGTGGGGTGCCTGGGTGGCTCAGTTGGTTAAGTGGCTGCCTTTGGCTCAGGTCATAATCTTGGGGTCCTGGGATCGAGTCCCGTGTCGGGCTCCCTGCTCTGTGGGGAGTCTGCTTCTCCCTCTGTCCCTTCCCCCTGCTCGTGCTTTCTGTCTCTCACTCAAATGAATAAAATGAAATCTTAAAAAAAATTAGAAAAGGACAAACAGGTAGATGTTCTTTGCTGGAACCAAATACCAAATTGGGACCGATGGCTAGGGCTGTGAGAGGTTATCTTGAAGTGCCTGCCATTGGACAGAGACGCTTCTAAGAAGACTAGATACCCTGACCCCGGTTATAGCTTACATATAATTTCTGATCAAGTATGGCCTGAGACTAGGGTTTACACAGTATTTCAGTTTCATTAACAGCTTCCTTCTCAAATTTGCAATGTGTCCAGTGAGAGGTAGTATACCAGCACATGTGAAACGGACTGCTACATAAAGTACTATAAAAGAAGATGGGGATCAAAATAATCTAAGATAGCAGTTCTCAAATCTTAGAGTCTCAGGACCCTTCTATGCTCTTAAAAATTATTGAGGACCTCTGAGAAATTCTGTTCACATACAATGTAGCTATAGATATTTATAATATTGAAAGTAAAACAGAGAAAATGAAATATTCACTAATTCCCTTAAAATAACAATAATCCATTATAATATAGTTTATGAAAAGTACATTTTCTAAAACAATAAAATCATTTAGTGAGAAGAGTGGGACTCTTCTACATTTTTACAAATCTCTGTAGTGTCTGACTTAGTAGAAGACAACTGGATCCTCACATCGCCCTCTGTAATCAGTCTTCTGTGACGTGGATATGTAGCTGGACCAAGGGGAGCATTTTAATAGCCTATTCAGATAACTGGATATTCTTCTTTGAGATCACACTAAAACCCAACAAGTGGTAGTTACTTAAAAATTAGATGAAATCTGAAAATTAGTGGAATCTGAAACCATCGCTAAGTAAAGTTTTCTTACTTTCTTATATTGAAATCCATTGGTCTATCTTGCTATCTGAATGGATCTTTTACCCACATACGATTTTGTAACATATCATTTGGACAATGTTGAGTGGTGCAAAGTCTCCAAATGTTAACACATTTTGTTATATAATGTAAAAAATATAAACAACTCTTAGTAATTACCACTGGTCTCCTCAGTAAAGTTAAGAAAAACTGTCAAGCTCTTGGGAGCAGATAAAAGTTTTCCAGAATTCTAAGTTTTGCTTGAAACCTCAATTCTATCTTTGGTGACAAACACTACCAGTTGTTTTTCTTGAAGTGACAAGCTCACTCTGTTCACTTTTGAGAAAATGCCTGCCAAGTACTCAAGCCTAAATAACCATAGTTCATCAGTGTTTCTTTTGAATACAACGGATGTTCCATGGGAAAAGAGGCCTATTGAGCTCACACCTCCAACAATTGCACAAGTGCTTTTCCTCTAGACAAGTCTCAGACTTGAGCAAAACAGCACAAGTGCTCTGCGTGTTCTTCCTGTTCCATCACACAGAATACTAAATAGATTTGAACTCAAGGGTTGAAATTTAATAAAATTAACAATTTGTACTGCTTTATCAAAGCCATTCTTTTTTTTTTTTGAAAGTAGGCGCTATGCCCAATGTGGGGCTTGAACTCAAGACCCCAAAATCAAGAGTTGCATGTTCTACCAACTGAGCCAGCCAAGCGCCCCTATCAAAGCCATTCTTAAGTAAAACTGATTTTAAAAAACAAACAAACAGACAAACAACTGAGAGCATGTAATGGTGAAATATACAATGACCCCTAGTTCAGACTGGAGCCCACTGCTGCTCTGCACCATTGTGGCAAATGTCAACGGAGTAAAAGTGGCAAATGATGTCTTAATAGTATTATGAAAATAGTTTTGATTGCTCAGAGACCCCCAGGGGTTGCAGACCATGCCTTGAAAACTCTGCTATAATATATAGCCCTTTCCTTCAACAAGCTTATATTGACAAGACTAATAAATGAAAAAATTAATAAATATAAAAAGAACATACATCCACTGTACCACATGTATGATTAACTTCTATAAGTTCTGAAGGGGTTTAGAGAGGAGGATTAGTGGGGGATGAAGCATCGGGGAAGGCTTCTTAGAAGAGGTGGGCTAGCACACTTCAGGATTGTCATCATATGGCCTTTCCTGTCTCCTCTGACAATTCATGTCCCTTAGGTATTTTTTAAAAATTTAGTTTATGCCTCATCAGCTTTAGGGAAATTGCCTTGATTAAACTCACTTCTGTTTAATTGCTCTCTACTTGGCACCTAACATTTAATCATTTAATTATGCACAGTGGTCTGCAGGTGGAAGTTTCACAACCAGCACTTAAAAAACCAGATCCGATTTGTAGCTTTTGCTAGTTTCTCTGGTATCAATGTGGTAAGCTATCAAGGGTTTACAACATTCCTGTAATTTTAACAAATGATTCCAACACACCACTGTGTCATTATATTATTTCAACTAGAGAGCAAGGGTGATGCCACATACATTCTCCATATCTCAACTGCATGCATCCAGTGCAGCACAAAGCAGAAACTCAAATGTTGGGTGACTTATAGACGGAGGCAAAGACAAACAGCTAGTATGTGTTGCTAGAAACAAATTAAAATGATCTTTAAGGTCTTCTGGGCGATATAGTTCTATTATCATTAGACACTAGACAACCTCTGTGAAAGTTCGATTCCTTCTAGATGCCCTAGATACTTAAAAGTAATAGTGATTAGAGCAGCATAATTTCTGGTCTTAGAGCCAGACAAGGAGAGAGAGAGAATGTTCACTGAGCACTTCTGATATGCCAAGTGCTTTCCTTTCTAATCTAATGCTCATGGATAACTTTACTTATACATTATTATATCAACTTTGCTGATGATTCCTAAAGTTCTCTTCCTTCTGTACTGGTGCTCTTTTGGCATCAGTTCCTGATTTCCTCTCAAGTTTTGTTTTCAGCCAGTTCTACATTTCAGAGATACTAACATGTGGTGTGACACAAAGAGCATGGGTTTTGGAATGAGGTAGATCAGATTTTGAATCCCAGTTCTGTACAACCTTGAGCATGTTTCTTAAGATTTCTGAACTGGGGTGCCTGGATGCCTCAGTCAGTCAGGCGTCCAGCTCTTGATTTCAGCTCAGGTCATGATCTCAGGGTAGTGGGATCGAGCCCTGCATTGAGCTATGCTTGACAGGGAGTCTGCTTGGGATTCTCTCTCTTAGTCTCCCTCTGCCCCACTCCCCCGCATACTCTCTCTCTCTCTAAAAAAATAAAAATTAAGAAAAAAA
The DNA here is from genome assembly GCA_002007465.1 of Ailurus styani. Lineage (NCBI taxonomy): Eukaryota > Metazoa > Chordata > Mammalia > Carnivora > Ailuridae > Ailurus > Ailurus styani. The sequence goes on along the minus strand of LNAC01000363.1, from coordinate 664,719 downwards.
AAAGATTTCAGAACTCTGTTTAGATCTTTAAAGTCAGAAGAATGATACTTAGGGGCACCTGGGTGACTCAGTCAGTTGAGCATCAGCCTTCGGCTCAGGTCGTGATCTCTGGGTCCTGGGATCAGTCCCACATCAGGCTCTCTGCTCAACAGGAAGCCTGTTTCTCCCTCTGCCTCTTCTCTCCACCCCCCGCTCATGTGCTCTCTCTCACTCCCTCTCTCAAATAAAGAAATAAAATCTTAAAAAAAAAGAATGATACTTATCTCATTAGGTATAATAATAATTCACAGGGAGGGACTGAATGAGAAAATGTATCTAATGTGTCTAATGAACTGTATGGTTCAAAAAAATTGCTACGTTTTCTCGCTTCTCTATCATCACAAAGCCTTTGAAAAACAAGCGTTTGAATCACTAGATTGATAGGTTCTATTTTGATTCCAGGCCTAAATTTTTATAAAATACAATGCCTTAGAGACAGTCACATTACCTGAGCTCCATTTCAGTTTCTAGGCTTTCGATCTGCTTTGTAATGGAATCCTCTGACTCAGAAACTTGACCGCGTAGTTCAGCAAGTGAGAATGTGCGCCTCTGTAAAGAATAGTGGGAATGAGGGTGAGATGCTAAAAGGAAAGTAATCCTCCAAAGTTGCAAGGGTTTCTGGGGATGGCAGAGTCTGGTTATTGGTAACATATCTCCCTCCAGAAGGGCACTCACCCGGAGTTTAGGAGGTGGATTCTCCCCAGATTCCTTTTGTTCTTTGAGTTGAGCCACATCCTGAGCCAGGATCTTTCTATCTTCAAGAAGGTCATTCAGATGGCGTTTGGCTTCCTCAGTACTGACCATAACCTCAATTTCATTTGCAAGCCAATTCTAGAAGAGAGATCGGTGATGTTGGGTTAGGGATGAGGGATCTCTGGCCAATGGGCTAGATTCAGATCCAGACTTAATTTCACTCAGGACAGAACCCACGTAGGTAGAAGTGAGATTTCCATTCATGCCTACACTCACCCAAAATTGTAATAGCTCTCCAAGAGCTTTTAACAGCAATATCCCAAAAGGTCATAAGAAAGAGGCTTTCTGTAGAAAATCTTTCTCTAGATATTCTAGTATTTCTAAACACTGTCTTTGCCTTCTCTATTTTCTCCTTAACTTGTCCTTAACTAGTTATGATAAGGAATTGAAATATATTTTGATTATCTGTTCTATTTACTACAGAGATGCCCATTCCTTTTTAAACTTTTTTACTTGAGTAGTGGACACATAATGTTCCACGAGTTTCCTGTGTACAACATAGTGATTCAACATCTCTATATGTTATGCTTTATTCACAAGTATAGCTATCATCTGTCACCATATGACACTATTACAATATCACTGACTATATTGATGCTATTCTTTTTATTCCTGTGACTTCATTCCATAACTGGAAGCCTGTACCTCCCACTCCCCTTCACCCATTCTACCCATGCCTCTACTCCCCCTTTCCCTCTGGCAACCATCAGTTTGTTCTCTGTATTTATAGGTCTGATTCTTCTTTTCGTTTATTCACTCATTTGTTTTTTAGATTCCACATATGAGTGAAATCATATGCTATTTGTCATTCTCAGTCTCACTTATTTCACTTAGCATAATACCCTAGAGGTATTAGGTCCATCCATGTTGTCACAAATGGCAAGATCTCATCTTTTATTTATGGCTGTATAACATTCCATTGTGGTGTGTGTGTGTGTGTGTGTGTGTGTGTGTGTGTGTGTGTGTGTCACATCTTCTTTACCCATTCATCTATCAATGGATGCTTAGGTTGCTTCCTTATCTTGGTTATTGTAAATAATGCTGCAATACACATGGGGTGCAAATATCTTCAAGTTAGTGTTTTTGTTTTCTTTGGGTAAATACCCAGTAGTGGAATTACTGGATCATATGGTATCTCTAGTTTTATTTTTTTGAGGAACCTCCATACTGTTTTCCACAGTGGATGTACCAATTTACATCACCACCAAGACATGAAGGTTCCTTTTTCTTCACATCCTTGCCAACACTTGTTATTTTTGTCTTTCTGACTTTAGCCATTTTGACTGGTGTAAGGTGATATCTCATTGTGGTTTGATCTGCATATCCCCTGTGAGTAGTGACGTTAAGCATCTTTTCATGTGTCTGCTGGCCATTTGTATGTCTTCTTTGGGAAAATGTCTATTTAGGTCCTTTGCCCATTTTTTAATTTGATTGCTTTTCTGGTGTTGAGTTGTACAAGTCCTTTATGTATCTGGGATAGTAACCCTTCATTGGATATATCATTTGCAAATATCTTCACCCATTCAGTAGGTTGCCTTTTGGCTTTGTTGATGGTTTCCTTCACTGTGCTAAAGCTTTTTATTTTGATGTACTATCAGCAGTTTATTTATGCTTTTGTTTCTCTTGCCTTAGGAGACATAATTAGATATGTATTCTTAATATTTAAAGTCGAATGAACATTTTTTTAAATTTTATTTTTATTCTTTGCCCAAGGGGTACAGGTCTGTGAATCATCAGGCTTACATCTTTCACAGCATTCACCAAAGCACAAACCCTCCCCAATGTCCATAACCCATCCACCCTATCCCTACCCTCCCACCCCCCAGTAACCCTCAGTTTGTTTTGTGAGATTAGGAGTCTCTTATGGTTTGTCTCCTTCCCCATCCCATCTTGTTTCATTATTTTTCCCTCCCT
>LNAC01000363.1:627389-659603 GCA_002007465.1 Ailurus styani | reverse complement strand
AGGCAGAGAGAGAGGGGGAAGCAGGCTCCCTGCTGAGCAGAGAGCCTGATGCGGGCCTCGATCCCAGGACGCTGAAATCATGACCTCAGCTGAAAGCAGAGGCTTTAACCCACTGAGCCACCCAGGCGCCCGTCTCTCTGCCTACTTGTGATCTGATCTCTCTCTCTCTCTCTCTGTCAAATAAGTAAATAAAATCTTTAAAAAAATAAATAAAAAAACTAAAAAAACCTGAATTTTAGTTAATTTCCACCTACTCCCCAAAGCAAATCTAACAACAACAAAAAAAAACCCTTCAGGCCCAGATGACTTAACTTGGAAAATTTTACCCAACTTTTAAAGAAGAAACAATATTAATTCTATACAAACTCTTCCAGACAATTGAAAATGGAGTATTTCCCAGCTCATTCAAAAAGGCCAACATTACTTTGATACCAAAACCAGATGAAGACATTATAAGAAACCAACAGATCAATATCCCTCATGAACAGAGATGTAAAAATTTTACACAAAATTTTTATTATAGAAAAATTTTAGTTTTATATACTGCTAAATTCAACAATACATAAAAAGGATGATATATTAAAACCAAGTGGAATTTATCCAAGGAATGCAAGGCTGGTTTCATAACTGAATATCAAAACACACAGAATAAAACCTTACAACAAACTAAGAATACATAAGAACTTCCTTAATCTGTGGGGTGCCTGGATGGCTCAGACAGTTAAGTATCTGACTCTTGATTTTGGCTTGGGTCTTGGGGTCCTGGGATCAAGCCCTGGAATGGGCTCTTTCCTCAGCTCCTCTGCTCCTCCCTCACCCCCTGGCTTGTGCTCTCTCAAAAAAATAAATAAAATCTTAAAAAAAGAGGACTTCCTCAATCTGATAATGGATATCTATGGAAAACCTATAGCTAACATCATACTTAATGGTGAAAGACTGAATCCTTTGCCCAAGATCAGGAAAAATAGAATGGTGTCTACTGTCACCACTCCGATCCAACATTATCTGAAGGTCCAAGCTGATGTAATAGGACAAGTAAGAGAAATAAAAGACATACAGATTAGAAAGGAAGAAATATATCTGTATTTACAGATGGCATGATTGTCTGTGTAGAAAATCCCAAACAACCTACAAAATAGTTATTAGACTAATAAGGTCAAAAGACAGAAGTTAATAAAACTGGAAAAAAACCTCCAAGATATCCTTTAATAGGTGAATAGATAAGCTGTGGGACATCCATACAATGGAATACAACTCAGAAAAAAAAGGGCAGAAACTACTGATCTGTGCAACAACATAAATGAGTCTCTGATGCATTATGCTAAGTGAAAGAACTCATGCTGTATGTTTCTTTTTTATATGTTTCTACTTATATGACACTGATGCAAAGGGAAAACAACTGACAGAATACAAATGAGTGTTTGCTAACGGCTAGGGTGTGGGAGGAGCTGACCACAGGTGTAGAGGAATTATTATTTTTTTTAAAGATTTTATTTATTTATTTGACACACAGAGAGAGATTACAAGTAGGCAGAGAGGCAGGCAGAGAGACAGGGAGAGGAGGAAGCAGGCTCCCTGCTGAGCAGAGAGCCCGATGCGGGCCTCGATCCCAGGACTCTGAGATCATGACCTGAGCTGAAAGCAGAGGCTTCAACCCACTGAGCCACCCAAGCGCCTGGAATTATTGAGGACAATACAACTATCCTACATCTTGCTTGTGATGGTGGTTTTACAACTGTATGTGCTGTCAAAACTCTCAGAATTATACACTACAAAAGGTAAAAAAAATGTCATTTGCCATACTAACAGAGTAAAAACAAACCATAAGATCATCTCAATAGGATTCAGAAAAAACTTTTGAAAAAAACCCCAACATCTGTTCATGATAAAAACTTTCAGCAAACTAGGGATAGACAGGAACTTCTTCAAAATGATAAAGGACATACACTAAAACCTGTACCAAATATCATACTTAGTGTGAAGTATTGAATGCTTTCTCTCTAAGATTGGAAACAAAGCAAGGATGTCTCTTTCCACTTACTCAGTTAAATATTTTACTGGAGGTTCTAGCAAGTGCAATAAGACAAGATCAAGTAAAAAAAAGAGGCATATGGAGCCGATAAGTAAATAAAATTGTCTCTATTTGCAGATGACATGATTGTCTATGTAGCCTTTATAAAAAAGCTATAAAGCCTGGGTGGCTCAGATGGTTAAGTATCTGCCTTTGGCTCAGGTCATGATCCCAGAGTCTTGGGATTGGGCCCCTTATCGGGTTCCTTGTTCGGTGGGGAGCTTGTTTCTCTCACTCCCTCTGCCTGCCGCTCCCCCTTCTTGTGCTGTCAAATAAATAGATAAAATCTTTAAAAAAAATAAAAAGGGGACTCTTGGGTGGCTCAGTCGTTGGGCGTTTGTCTTCAGCTCAGGTCATGATCCCAGGGTCCTGGGATCTAGCCCCACATCGGACTCTGTGCTTGGCGGGAGGCCTGCTTCTCCCTTTCCCACTCCCCACTGCTTGTGTTCCCACTCTCGCTGTCTCTCTCTGTGTCAAATAAATGGAAAAAAATCTTTAATAAAAAAATAAAAGAGCTATAAGAACCAATGAATACATCCAAACAATTGGAAATTGAAATAAAAAAATATTTCCAATATCCTAAAAATATAAAATACTTAAGAATATATTTAACAAAAGATGTACAACACCTGTATACTGAAAACTAAAACACTACTGAGAGAAATTAAAGATAAACGGAGAGATACATTGTGTTCATGAATCAAAATATTGTTAAGATATAAATTCTCTTCAAATTTATTTATAGATTATATGTAATCCTAATCAAACTCCCAGCAGACTTTTTATGGAAATTAACAAGCTGATTCTAAAATTTATATGAAAATACACAGCACCTAGTTTTCCCAAGACAACTTTGAAAGAGAATAACAACTGTGGGGGCTTATACTACCTGATTTCAGAACTTATTATAAAGCTAGTGTGATCAAACATGTTAGTATTGGCATAAAGACAGACATATAGATCAATGGAATAGAATCTAGAAACTGACTTATGGACAATTGATTTTGGCAAAGGTGTCAAGTCAAAATGAATCAGACTTTTTTTTAAGATTTTATTTATTTATTTGACACAGAGAGAGAGATTACAAGTAGGCAGAGAGGCAGGCAGAGAGACAGGGAGAGGAGGAAGCAGGCTCCCCGCTGAGCAGAGAGCCCGATGTGGGCCTCGATCCCAGGATGCTGAGATCATGACCTGAGCTGAAAGCAGAGGCTTTAACCCACTGAGCCACCCAGGTGCCCCAGACTTTTTTTTAAAAGATTTTATTTATGTACTTGACACACACACAGAGAGAGAGAGAGAGAGAGAGAGAGAGAGAGAGAGATCAGATTATAAGTAGGCAGAGAGGCAGGCAGAGAGAGAGAGGAGGAAGCAGGCTCTCTGCTGAGTGGAGAGCCCGATGCAGGGCTCAATCCCAGGACCCTGAGATCATGACCCGGGCCGAAGGCAGAGGCTTTAACCCACTGAGCCACCCAGATGCCCCCGAATCACAGACTTAAATGTAAAGCTTAAAACTGTATAAGATAAGAAGCTTTTTCACAGCAAAAGAAACAGTTCATAAAACTAAGATGCAACCCATGGAATGGGAGAAGATATATGCAAATGACATTATGGATAAAGGGCTGGTATCCAAGATCTATAGAAAACTTCTCAAACTCAACACCCACAAAACAAATAATCCAGCCAATAAATGGGCAGAAGACATGAACAGACACTTCTCTAAAGAAGACATACAAATGGCTAACAGACACAAGAAAAAATGTTCAACATCACTAGCTATCAGGGAAATACAAATCAAAACCACAATGAGATACCACCTTAAACCAGTTAGAATGGCCAAAATTAACAACACAGCAAACAACAAGTGTTGGAGGAGATGTGGAGAAAGGGGAACCCTCTTACGTTGTTGGTGGGATGCAAGCTGGTACAGCCACTCTGGAAAACAGTATAGGAGGTTCCTCAAGATGTTAAAAATAGAGCTACCTTACGACCCAGCAATTACACTACTAGGTATTTACTCCAAAGATACAGACATAGTGAAAAGAAGGGACACATGCACCCCAATGTTCATAGTAGCAATGTCCACAATAGACAAACTGTGGAGGGAGCTGAGATGTGCTTCAACAGACGAATGGATAAAGAAGATGTGGTCCACATACACAATGGAATATCACTCAGCCATCAGAAAGGATGAATACCCACCATTTGCATCGACATGGGTGAAACTGGAGGGGATTATGCTAAGTGAAATAAGTCAAGCAGAGAAAGACAATTATATGGTTTCACTCATATGTGGAACATAAGGAATAGCACAGAGGACCACAGGGGAAGGGAAGGAAAACTGAATGGGAAGAAATCAGAGAGAGAGAGACTCTGGACTCCAGGGACCAAACTGAGGGTTATAGAAGGGAGGTGGGTGGGGGGATGGACTAACTGGGTGATGTGTGTTAAGGAGGGCATGTGTGGTGATGAGCAGTGGGTGTTATACACAACTAATGAATTGTTGAATACTAAACAAAAAACTAATGTTGGCTAATTGGACATAATAAAAAAATAAAAATAAAATAAAATTGAATTAAATTCAAATTTAAAAAAAATTCTAGAAGAAAATTTAGAGGGAAACCTTAGTGACCTTGGGTTTGGAAAAGATTTCTTAAACAGGGCATAAAGCCCATGAAGCATAAAAGAAAAAAATGTCAATAAACTGGATGGCATCAAAATTAAAAAGGCTTGCTCTTCAAAAGACACTATTAAAAAGGGGAAAGGCAAGCCCAGGAGAAATTTATAAAACATAAAAGTCCTTTGTTGGATATATCTAGACTATATAAAGAATTCTAACTGAAAAGTAATAAAAGAAAGACAACCCAATTAAAAAATGGGGAGGAGGGGGTGCCTGGGTGGCTCAATCGGTTAAGCACCTGACTTTGTTTCAGGTGGTGATCTCGGGGTCCTGGGATCGAGCCCCGCATTGGGCTCCCTGCTCAGCATGGAGCCTGCTTCTCCCTCTCACTCTGCCTCTCCTCTCCGCTTGTTCTCTCTCTCAAATAATAAATAAATAAAATAGTTAAAAAATGGGGAAGATTTGAACAGATATTTCACAAAACGTAAGTATGGCAAATAAGCGCATGAAAAGATGCTCAACATCATTAGTCATAATAAGGGAAATGAAAACGAAAATCACAATGAGGTACCACTACACATTCACTAGCATACTGAAGATTTAAAAGACTGACCATATTCAGTATTCATAAGAATGTACAGCAACAAGAACACTCATAAATTGCTAGTAGGAAGGTATAACCACCTTGGAAAACAATTTTGGCAGTCACTTAAGTTAAAACATACACCTACCATATGCGAAGAGCCAGCCAGTCCACTCCTAGGTTATCTACCCCAAAGAAATAAAAGCCTATATCCATACAAAGACTTATATATAAATGTTCAGTACAATATCTGTAATAACTAAAAACTGGAAACACCACAAAATGTCCATCAGCAGGTGAATGGATAAATAAATTGTGGGATAGCCATACAGCAGGCTGCCATTCAGCAATAAAAAGGAAAGAAGTATTGAGACACACAACCACAGGGATGAATCTTGATCTAATAATGCTGAATGAAAGTCAGAAAAAGAAAACATGCTGTATGATTAAATTTTTATATAATTCTAGAAAATAAAAACTAATCTCTAGTGCCAGAAAGCAGATTAATGGTTGCCTGGAGATGGGGAAAGAGAGGGGTGGACTGGGGAGGGGAGAAAGGGATTACAAAGGGGTAACGAAGTAAGTTTTGGTCATGAAGGACACTGACATTGTCTTGATCGTGGTGCTGATTTCTTGGGTGCATCTCTGTCAAAGCCTATTAAATTGTACACTTTAGATATGTACAGTTTATTGTAGGTCAATTGAACAGTAAAAATGTTAAAAAAATTAACTGAACCTCAGTAGAGGCAGGGATGGAAAGGGTTCTCTACTCTTGGTCTTTAACATCTGTTCAAAGGTATTAAAAGGTATCATTAGGAAATCAGGCTTTCAGGTATAACTTCAGATTTTGAAGTGTTTAATTTTAAACCAAAAGAAAGCGATTTTCCGTGTTTTCCCTATCCCCAATGTAGATTAAAAAAAATGGCAGCGTAAGCTGTCCATACCTTCACTCGAGCTGCAGTGCCTTCCATTCCACGGCTCTGAGTCTCCTTCCGCTTATCTGCGACCTCCTGCTGTTTTTGGAGAGCATCCTTGAGACGCTTGTTGGCAGCTGCTGCCTAAATAAAAATGGCTCACAGTAATGTCGAATTGAAGGGTGAAAAAAAAATTTAATTTCCATTTTTCTTTCTTAGTACAGAAAAATGAAAAAATTCTATGGGTCTGAGTTCCTGTAGGAATCAACTTTTAAGTCTCTGTGTACATAATACTGGCGAACAGCTACTGCTTGAGACCAGGAGAGGTACACATTTCAAAGAAGTACTGTGGACTGAAAGTGTCTGGAAATATCACTTCTCAATATTACTCTGCATTTTTTTTTGGAAAGAAGCAAGCCCAATTGGAAAAAAAATCCTTATTTGAATAGTACCATTTTCTTCAGATTTTTATCTGCTCACAGTTCATGACATATAAACAGAATTAAGACTTAGGAATTGCTGGCCATGATTGGTATCCCTGGTTCCTCAGGACACTGGCTCATTTAAGGGATATTACTTTGTCAGCACCTAAGCCTGAAGGTGACCTAGTAGACAGGATTTTCTTACCTCCTCAGTTTTACGTCTGAGCACATTAGACTGTTTCTGGAAGTTTCTTTCAAGTTTGAGCAGTTCATATTGCCTCTTACGGTCCTGAAAAGAAAAAAGTCAGACTTTTAATTGTGATTCAACTAGCTAACATAAAACCTTATAACTAAAGAGCCTTTCAATGTGATAGTCGTTACGGAAAATATTATGGAGGTTCCTCAAAAAATAAAAATAGAACTCCATACAATCTAGCAATCCAACTACTGGGTATATATTCAAAGGAAATGAAATATGAAATCAGTATCTTGAAGAGATATCCACATTCTCATATTCATTACAGCATTATTCATAGTAACCAAGATATAGAAACAACATAAGTGTCGACAGATGAATGGATAAAGAAAATGAGGTATATGTATACAATGGAATATTATTCAGCCACAAATAAGAAGGAAATCCTGCCATTTGCAACAACATGGATGAACCCAAAGGTCATAATGGTAACTGAAATAAACCAAACTAAGAAAGACAAATACTGTGTGATCTCACTTATATATGGAATCTAAAAAGTCAAACTCATAGAACCAGAGAGTAATGGTGGTTATCAGGAACTGGGGGTGGGGAAAACAGGGAAAATTTGGTCAAAGGGTGCAAACTTTCAGTTATAAAATGAGTAAGTTCTGGGGAATCTATATATAATAGTGACTATAGTTAGTAATACTGTATTGTATACTTGAAACTGCTAAGGAGTAAATCTTAAGTGTTCTCTCCACACTGAAAAAAACAGGTAACTATGTTAGGTGATGGATGTGTTGCCAACAGGACATGTAACATCTCCAAATGTATTCTTCTTTTTCAAGATTGTTATGACTATTCTGGATCACTTCCATTTCCACATGAATTTTAGGACCAGCATGTGAATTTCTGCCAATAAGCCAGTTGGAATTTTGATTGAGATTGTACTAAATCTGTAGATCAATCTGGGGAGTATTCCATCTTAATATTAAGTCTTCCCAGCCATGAACATGGGCTATCTTTCCATTTATTTATTTAATTCAATGTTTTATAGAATTTAGTGTATAAGTTTTACATTTGTTAAGTTTATTCCTAAGTATTTTATTCTTATTGATGCTATTATAAATGGAATTGTTTTCCTCGTTTTCAAATTCATTTCTAGTTTATAGAAATACAACTGACTTTTGTACACTGAGCTTATATCTTCCAACCTTGCTGAATGTATGTATTAGTTTTCCTAGTTTTTAGAGTAGATTCTCTGCATTTTATACATACACAATCATGTTACCTGCTAACAGAGTTCTGCTTCTTCCTTTCCAATCTGGATGCCTTTTATATATTTTTCTTTCCTAAGAGCCCTGGCTAGAACCTTCAGGACAATGTGGAATAAAAGTGACAAGAGAGGATATTCTTGTCTTGTCCCCGATCTTAGGAAGAAAGTATTCGTATTTTCCCTATTATGATGTTAACCGTGGGTTTTTCATAAATGCCCTTTAATAGGTTGAGGAAGTTCCCTAGTTTCCTGAGTGTTTTTATTATGAAAGGGTGATGGATTTTGTCAAATGTGTTCTTTGTCCACTGAGATAATTATGTGGTTCTTGTCTTTTATTCTACTGATATGGTGTAATATATCAACTGATTTTTCAGATATTAAGGAAGGTTTATGTTGTTTTCATATGAATCCTACTTGGTCATGGTATATTATTCTTTTTATATGTTGCTGGATTCACTTTGTTAGTATAATGTTGAAGACTTTCACATCTATATTTATAAGAGACATTTGTCTATACTTTTTTTTTGGAGATCTCTGGTTTTGGTATCAAGGAAATACCGGTCTCATAGAATGAGCTGGGAAACATTTCCCCTGATTCTGTTTTTTGGAATAGTTTCTGAAAATTTGGTATAATTTCTTCTTTAAATGTCTGATAGAACTCACCAGTGAAGCCATCTGGGCCAGGGCTTTTCTTTCTGGTAAGTTATTCATTCATTCATTCATTCATTCATTCATTCATTCATTCATTCGAGTGAGTGCACACATGAGTGCAGGGGGAGGGGTTGAAGGAGGGGGAGAGAATCCTCATGCAGACTCCCTGTTGAGCACAGAACCCAACTCATGGCTTGATCCCAGGACTCTGAGATCATGACCTGACAAGAAATCAGGAATAGGAAGCTTAACTGACAAAGCCACCCAGGTGTCCCCTTTCTGGGAAGTTTTAAACTGGTAAATTAATCTCTTGTTATGGGCCTGTAAAGATTTTCTATTTCTTCTTGAGTCAGTTTCAGTAATCTTTATCTTTCCAAAAATTTTCCCATTTCATTTAGACTAATTTGTTGGCATACAGTTCATAGTATTCCCTTATGATCCTTTAATACTGAAAACCAGTAGTGATATCCCCTCTTTATTCCTAATTTTAGTAATGCACATGCTCTTTTTTTCTTGTTAAGCCTATCTAAAATTTGTCAGTATTTGTTGATCATTTCCAAGGTCCAATTTTTGGTTTCACCGATTTTCTCTATTATTTTTTCCATTCTCTATTTCATTAATTTCCACTTTAACCATTAACATTTCTGTTCATCTGCTAGCTTTGGGTTTAGTTTGCTTGTTTTTTTTATCAGTGTCTTAAAGTGGAAGTCTAGGTTATTGATTTGAGATCTTTATTCATTTTTAATATAGGCATTAACAGCTACAAATTTCTCTCTAAACACTGCTCCAGCTGCATCCCATAAATTTTGGTATATTATGTCTTTGTTTTTATTCATCAAAAATTTCCATGTGACTTCTTCTTTGACACATTATTTAATTAGGACTATGTTGTTTAATTTCCTCAAATTAGTGAATTTTCTAAATTCCTTTCTGTTATTGATTTATTTCATCCCGTTGTGGTTGGAAAATATATTTTATATTATTTTATTCCTTTTAAGCTTATTTTTTTCCTTTTAAACTTACTGAGGCATGTTTTATGGCCTAACATATGGTCTATCCTGGAGAAATGTTCTACGTGTACTTGAGAAGACAGTATACCCTGCTGTTGTTGGAGTAGTCTACAGATGTCTATTAGGTCTAATTAGTTTATAGTATTGTTAAGTTTTTGATATCCTTGCTGATCTTGTGCCTAGTTGTTCTATCCATTTTTGCAAGTGAGGTACTGAAATGTCCAAATATTATTATTGATTTGTCTATTTCTCCCTTCATTTCTGTCAGTGTTTGCTTCACATATTTTGAGGCTTTGTTGTTAGGTGCATGTATTTTTTTTATAATTGTCATATTGTCCTAATGGGTTGACTCTTGTATCATTATAAAATGTTCCTTTTTATTTCTAGTAATATTTTGCGTTTTAAAGTGTATTTTATCTGTATAGCCACATCAGCTCTTTTATGGTTGGTGTTTGAATGGTAGATCTTTTTCCAACTTCTACTTTCAGCTTCTTTGTATCTCTGAATCCATTATGTGCCTTCTGTAGACAGCATATCTTGTTATAAATGTTGTTTTTTTTAATCCAGTCTGACAATTTCTACCTTTTAAGTAGACAGTTTAATCTACTCACATTATGTTATTATTGATATGTTTGGAATCATCTTTTCAAGTTTACTTTTTTTTTTAAATATCGTATCTGTTTTGTTCCTCATTCTTCCTTTACTGTTTTCTTTTACATTAAGTGAATATTTTTGAGGGTAGCATATTGATTCCTTTAATGATTATTTCACTCTATTTTTGAGTTATTTTCTTTTTTAAAAAGATTTTATTTATTTATTTGACAGAGAGAGAGAACACACAGAAGCCAGAGGAGCAGCAGGAAGAGGGAGAGGGAGAAGCAGGCCTCCCACTGAGTGGGGAGCCCATTGTAGGGCTCAATCCCAGGACCCAGGGATCATGACTTGAGCTGAAGGCAGATGCTTAACTGACTGAACCACCCAGGTGCTCCTTGAGTTATTATCTTAATGATTGACCTAGTACTTATAATAAACATCTTATCAGAACCTACTTCAGATTTATATTAACTTAATTCCAGTGAGATATAGAAACATAATTCCCATACAGCTCTGTTCTTTTCCCTTTTTATGCTATTATTGTTATATAAATTATATCTCTATATAACCACATAATTCATTATTATTAATATTACTTTATATAATTTGTCCTTTAAAAACGCTGAGATGAAAGAAGAGGGATAGAGGGAGAGGGAGAAGCAGGCTCCCTGCCGAGCAGAGAGCCTGATGCTGGGCTCGATCTCAGAACCCTGGGATCACGACCTGAGTCGAAGGCAGACGGTTAACTGACTGAGCCACCCAGCTGCCCCTTCTCTTCATTTTTGAAAGAAAACTTCGTTGTGTATAAAATCCTTGGTTGGTAGTATTTTACTTCAGCACTTTGAATATGTTGCTCTACTGTCTTCCGGCCTCCACTGTTTTTGATGAGAATTCAGCTGTTAATTTTATTGGAGTTTGCCTGTATGTGATGAGTCATTCTATCTTGCTGCTTTCAAGTTTGTCTTTGTCTTTCAGCATTTTGACATAATGTGCCTTGGTGTGGATCCCTTTGCATTTATTTTGGAATTCAATGAGCTTCCTGGATGTGTAGATTTTTTTTTTTTTGCAGCAAATTTAGAAAAATTTCAGCCATTATATCTTTGAATATTTTTACTGTTGTTTCACTTTAAAAAAAATTTTTTTTAAATTTATTTATTTGACAGAGAGAGAGAGATCACAAGTAGGCAGAGAGAGGGTGGAAGCAGGCTCTCCGCTGAGTAGAGAGCCCGACGTGGGGCTCGATCCCAGGACCCTGGGGTCATGACCTGAGCCTAAGGCAGAGGGTTAACCCACTGAGCCACCCAGGTGCCCCTGTTGTTTCACTTACTGTTCTCGCGGAGTTAGCACTCTCTTAATTGCTCACCACCAAAATTTCCATGATTTTTGACAGCTCCTTTAGGTTTTAACTTCCCCCAAACTCTGTCCTCAAATAAAGAGAGCCCCTCAGGGAGGGCTGCATTCCTATGGCTGTTCCAATGGCTTGCCCAACCCCCTGGGCAGAACCTCTGTATAGCTGCTCAGGACTGGGAAGTGGGGGATAGTAGCCCACTTCCCTGAGTGACTTCTCTGTTCTATGAGGGGTGTGCTGGGCAGGGGCAGTACACTGTTTTTCTTGGCTTGCCTCTCCTGACATGGAACCTACCATCCTATGATTAGATGGGTTGGGGTAATCAGGCCCCAGTATTCCTGGCCTTGTGTAGCAGGAGTAGAGCTTCTGCCCGACACACAGGGGTTAGGTATGAGAAAGGATTCCCAGGCCATCTTGGTTGCTCTTGCCTTAAATAGAACTTCAGCAACATGGATCTGGGGGGGATGAAATAGAAGAAACCATAGCCACAGACTGGAAGTTGAGGAGTGAGCTGATTGTGGTTCAAGGGTCACAGACTCTTGCATCTTACTCAGGTTTAGTAGATTTCCTTGAATACATTTTCTTTGCTATATGCCCTTCAGGACATATAGAGACTTTTAATAGCTGTTTTTATAAATAAATATCACTAGTTATGCTTCTTTTGCTGAGAAGAGTGTTCACAAAGCTCCTCTTGCCACCATTTGAAAAGCACTTCTCCTTATTTCTTGACCCGATGTATCACATTCTGGCCAATTCTAAAAATGTGCCCATATCAATGTCCTTTCTAAGAATACTGTTACTACTCTAATTTGGGCCCTTACTATCTTTCTGGATGATGTAATATGTTCTTAGCTTGTGTCCTGGCCTCCAGTTTCTCAGTACTTCAGTTTGTTAAATACGTTACTCTTGGATGTATCTTTCTAAAGCAGTACTTGGCTGATATCACTTTGTTTCTCAAAAACCTTAAAATATTTACACTGCTAACAAAATAAAGTTCAAACTTCTTAGATCCAGCTTCATTAACAATCCAGCTTCATTTTGTCTTTCTGATGGAATCTTCTACTATCCTTCATCCCACCAGGACCATTCATCATTCCTTGAATATGCTTACAAAGTTGTCATCTCTGTGTCTTTGCTCCTGCTGTTTCATCTACCTGGAATGCCTGTACCTGTCTCTATCAAAATCCTCCCTATTATTCAAGGCCTGTTTAGCTGTCAGTTTTCACTGTAACTGGAAATATGCTTTCCTTTTTTTTTTAAAGATTTTATTTATTTATTCAACAGAGAGAGAGATCACAAGTAGGCAGAGAGGCAGGCAGAGAGAGAGGAGGAGACAGGCTCCCTGCGGAGCAGAGAGCCTGACGCGGGCCTCGATCCCAGGACCCTGGGATCATGACCTGAGCCGAAGGCAGAGGCTTTAACCCACTGAGCCACCCAGGCGCCCTATGCTTTCCTTTCTTAATTACCTTGGTGTTTCAGGCCTTTCGTAAAGCACAGATCTCTTTATTCCTTCAATTAGAGAAAACTATGCTTATGTTTCACCTTCCCATTTAGATTAAGACATTCTTCAAGGGCAGAGCTCATATACTACTCATCTTTCTATTGTCCATGTTATCTAGTGAGTAGTACCTTGCACATGGTAGATGTTTAAGAAATACCTGTTAACATCATGAATGTGTTACATTTTTTGGAGATAACCAGTTGTTTGAAGAAAAGTCTTAATGTTAGTCAGCCCAGAGAAGGGTTTATGAGGTAGGCCTTTGAAAAGTTTAGTTACTTACTCGTTCTTTTAACTGGATTACTTCTTTGTCTTTTTGTTGTTTCCACTGTCTAAACTTCTCAGCATCCTCTTTCATCTGACGCATTAACTGTACCCGCTGGCTTTTCATCACCTGTAAAAACAAAACCCATTACAAGTATTAGTCATCTGCACTTATTCTAGGCTGATGTGCAGATGGATAGACTAACTATTAAGAAGAGAGAAAACCCAGAGCTAAGCTGAGAAGGCTGCCAACAGATTTTCTGATTAGGCTTGCAATACCCCTTGCTATGCTGGCATGGGGTTTCTAAGTATAGACTACACAAATGAACATGCTGAAGAAACTTAAAAAAAATGTACCGACAGCTAAATCCAGCCCTAAATTCTTTGTATATAAATGAAATTTCAAGGAAATATCTCCTAAGCATCAAGGACAAATCCACCTAGCAACCAGTGAATTCTAAAGGTTTCAGTATAAGCGGCCTGTGACTCCACCTCACAGATGTCAGAAGTCGAACGTTCAATGACTGGAAATATTTTCTAGGTGTCATCACTTTGCAACTACTTTACAAAATTATTGTACAAAAACATGGAAGGTGGCCAAGATATCACCACACAATATCAAGGTATCTTTCTCCTTTGGTTTCCGAGATGCTCACATTAAGCTCTGAATGCTCAAGCAGGGTTTTGTCATTCAGATGCTCAATGACCAAGGACAATGTCCTGTAAAAGGGACATTTGTGGAGAGTCACACATTTGAAATGATGGCCCTACCTGCTACTTTCTCACCTGACAACACTTCTATAGTATAATTCTAAATGGAACACCTATGTTTGTAAGTTTTAATGAAATAAACCCAAGGATGAGAGTTTATTACCCGTATCTCCTGGTTCAGTTTGGAAACGGTATGCTCTGTGGATTCTTTCAGCTTGAGGAGTTTGGACTGTTCATTCAGTTTCTTCTTCAGATCAGCCATTTGACCCTCTAGCTCCTGGAGACGTTTACGGCGGCGCTCACTCAACCTAAAAACAGATACTATGGGAATGAAGACTAGCAGCCGTGAAGCCTGACTTCAAAAGACATAGTATTCGACACCCAGGTTCACAATCCTGATATATATAAAAGAGATGAGATCGGTCACATAGCCATCTTTAAATAAAGAATAACCACCCAAACAACCAAAATGGTCTCAATAATGGGAGCTAAATACAAAGAGTAAAACAACAAATTTTTTGAGTGTATAACAATGCATTTGACTTGATACATCTCTCCCCCCCCAGTAGGTTAAAAGGATGGTTCGTTGAGGATATTTCACTTTAGTTTAGCTGTAAAGGAATAATTCTAATGATTATTACGCTAGTCTGAGATAGAAAGCAAATGTTCAGCATAACATTTAAGAACATGAACTTTAGATTCAGCAGAGATATAATAGAGTCACTGAGTAAAAAGAAGGTAGAATAGCCAATAAGGAAGAGGTCTGAGGAAGAGCAGGATATTCTGGTTATTTGTCCTGGTTTTATTCTTTTTTTTTAAGTAGGTTCCATGCCCAGTGTGGGGCCCAAAGTGGAACTTGAACTCATGACCTCGAGATGGAGACCTGAGCTGAGATCAAGAGCCTGACGTTTAACTGACTGAGCCACTCTGGGCACCCGTCTTGATTTTATTCCCTTTTTTTAAAAAAGAATTTTTATTTATTTATTTGATAGAGAGCGAGCGAGCGAGAAAGCACAAGCAGGCAGAGTAGCAGGTAGAGGCAGAGGGAGAAGCAGGCTCCCCACTGAGCAAGGAGCCAGATGTGGGGCTCGGTCCCAGGAATCTGGGATCATGACCTGAGCTGAAGGCAGTCGCTTAACCAACTGAGCGACCCAGGAGCCCCTTGATTTTATTCTTAACTGACTAAAGGATGGCTCGATTGTTCTTTCATTTACTAGCCTGGACATTAATTCTATTGACAAGCTAACTGGCCATCCGTGCAGGGACAAAGAAACTATAGCTGTCTGATAGGTCTGATAATATTTCAAAATCCAGCTCAAAGGCTAACTTCTCATAAAGCCTTTCTTGATCATGCAGGACTAAACTGATATTTCCTGACTCTGAACTCCTGAGGCAATTACTGCCTAGGAAATTTATCTAGCTACTAAGCACATGTTGCTATGGCATTCTTTTACTGACATCATGAGGTACTGTTAAAAAATCTCAATTAATTTTCTTTTGTTTAGATCTCTTCTCCACAACTAGGTGTAAATCCTGTGGGGGCAGAAAATGGCTCTTTAACTTCTGTATTTCCTTTGTAACTCCTCACACATAGTAGAGACTTGACATAATAGTTATTGGATGTATTCTTACTTGGCTTGGTTGACATCCTTCTTTGTTGTTTGAAGTTCAAGAACCAATTCTTCTTTTTCCTTTTGCAGATTGATGACTTCCAATTCTAGATTTTTTATGTTATCCTAGAAATGTTATAGGTCAGAAAGAAAGCGTTAAAAGGCACAGGAAGAAACTCACTTAAAATTAAGAAAATCACTTCAACATTCCACCTCTTAAGGAACTATGTATTCAATTTTACCACTTCAATCGCACACTAAAAACATCTGTACTTGATTTAAGGAGATTAAAGTTATGTAGTAGGAAAAGTATAAACTTGTAATCCAAAAGCCTGGGTTTGAACCTTGAGTCTAGCACTTAATATCTAAATATCTTAAGGGAAGTCATTTAATCTCTTTTTAGCCTTAGTTTCTATGCAGAAAAGAGTTAATATAGCAGGCCTGAGATTGCTGTTCTTAAAAAAGGGGTGCTTGCAAGATTGGCCCTCGGCTCAGGTGTGCGAACTTGGGTTTTGGTAGGGTTTCCATCCTTTTGATAAGAGTGACCCATTATGCCAAGCAAGAGACTCTTAACCATAGAGAACAAACTGATGGTTACCAGAGGGGAGGTGGGTGGAGGGATGGGTGAAATGGGTGATGGGGATTAAGGAGGGCACTTGCTGTGATGAACACTGGGTGTTGTATGGAAGTGCTGAATCACTATATTATACACCTGAAATTAATATTACACTGTATGTTAACTAACTGGAATGAAAACAAAACCTTAAAAAAAATCCCTGGACTCCTAGACTCCGGGGAGCTTTCCTGATAGACAGCATTTCACACACGTTGTCACAACCCATTGCTAGAGGAATTAAATACATATTGTGTTACTCCACTGGGAGAAGACTCTTAGAAGCTTGCATCTGGTTTCCTTCAGATTTTGCCCCATGTGCATTTTCCCTTTGCTGATTCTGTTTTGTATCCTTCCACTGTAATAACTCATAGCTGTATGACTATATGCCGAGTCCTTTGAGTCATCCTGGCAAACTGTCAAACCTGGGGGTGGTCTTGGAGACCCCCAAGAGTTTCCCTATCTGTGTAAACAATTAACAACACCACTTACCTCACAGGGTTGTTAGGAAGATCAAATAAGATAAAAAAGGTATGACATTTTGTAAATAGTAAAGGGCTGTACAAACATCCTTATATTCAGAACTTTCAAATATATATATTCAATAGCAACTGCAGTTCTGCATGCATTTAGGAAATGAATTCCAGAAACTGAATTTTAGTAGTTTCCAAGATTAGGAAAATCCAATAGATTCCTTCCTGTTCTCATAATCAAAAAATTAAAGGAAACTGGCTGAATGAGTGGTTGGTAGCCAAGATTATGTGCAGGTCTTGGACCAGTAATGAAATGACACAAAGAGGCAGGTTAGGTGGGGCTGTGTCAGAGAAGCTTTCTAAATAGGCAAGAGCTGTTTTCCACAAAATCTCCTAAGCCATGCTAGTATCCAGTGAAAATCAATCTCATTGCTTTATAGTTACCCTGCATATTTAAACCGGCAATACTGTGTGAGTGTGTGTGTGTATTTAGGGAAGTAACACATGAAAACACTGTGGTAAAAAATAATCCAGATAATACATATAAAGGGCAAGTTTCCTCCGCTGCCCTACTCTTCCAAAATTCCAGTCCCCTATCTAGAACTAACCACGGTTATCAGCCTGGTCCAGATCTTTCAGACATTTTTTTAAAAGATTTTATTTATTTATTTGACACACAGAGAGAGAGAGAGAGAGAGAGAGAGAGAGAGAGAGAGAGAGAGAGATCACAAGTAGGCAGAGAGGCAGGCAGAGGGAAAGGGGGAAGCAGGCTCCCTGCTGAGCAAAGAGCCTGATGTGGGGCTCGATCTCAGGACCCCGAGATCATGACCTGAGCTGAAGGCAGAGGCTTAATCCACTGAGCCACCCAGGCACCCCTCTTCCAGACATTTTTTTCTAGACATTCACATATACTTAAAGACCTTAAAAACATATATAGCTAATAAATACATAAGTACATTGTGGCAAATGTCTAGAGTATTTATCCAGATACAAAAATAATATATACATACACACATATACATGTGCATATTTGTGAGTGTGTACCTATTGAAATAGGTTAAAGATAAGTAGAATTACACTGTATGTATATATTATTCTGTAACTTGCTTTTTTCCAGTCTTAGAGATTGATTTTTATCATTGCATATAGATCTAACTCATGTTTTTGCCATAATGAAATATTCTTGTGCATGCCTTCTGTGCACATGTGTAAAGTTTTTCTAGGTAAGAACAAGTGGAATTAGAGTCATAGGGGTACACACTTTTAATTTTAATAGACACTGCTGCTAAATTTTCCTCTAAAGTGGCTATTCCAGTTTATACTCTTGCTAGCTAAGTAGGAGAGTACTCGTGTCCCTACAGCCTTACCAACATTTCATATTACAACACTTCAAAATTTTTACCAATTGGATGGGTGAGAAATAGTATCTTTTCATTATATATGTCACATTTAGTCAAAACTGTCTGACTCCACAAAAGGAGTTGAGTCCTAGGTTACTAGAACTCATGGCAATCTTCATTAATCAGAACCTATATTGCCTCAAATTTTTCTACAGCAATTCTTCAGTGATAAAAAAAATACTTAGAATAAGAAATTACCTTTATTTCTTAGAAAGAGAGTGATTTACATGTGATGAAAAGGTACTGCTTACAGTAAGAATTTGTTTCTTTTTTTTAAGATTTTGTTTATTTACTTGACAGAGAAAGAGAGAGAGACACTACAAGCAGGGGGAGTGGCAGGCAGAGGAAGAGGGAGAAGCAGGCTCCCTACTGAGCAGGGAGCTCGATCCCAGGACCCTGAGATCACGCCCTGAGCTGAAAAAAAGAGTCAGCGCTTAATCAACTATGTTACAAAGGCGACCCTAAAGTAATTCTATTTTTAATCTTTTGAGGAATCTTTATTCTGTTTTCCCCAGTGGTTGTACCAGTTTGCATTCCCACCAACAGTACACGAGGTTTCCTTTTTCTCCACATCCTCGCCAACACTTGTTGTTTCTTGTGTTTTTGATTTTAGTCATTCTGACAGGTGTGAGGTGTTATCTCACTGTGATTTTGATTTGTGATAATGTCTAAAATTTTTAAATTAACATATTATACTACCAACTCTTATCTACAAAAATAAGGTAAGTGTCAGAAGGAACAACTTAAAGAATTTAAAGTATAAGCCTAGAGAACAGGGGAGAAGGTAGTAGGGCAGGAATTGCTTTTATTTTTCTGATTATTATACTGTTTGGCTTTTACAAATGATATACATGCATCTGACATTAAGAAAAAAGTTGAGCTTAAAAAATGTTAAACAAGGGCGCCTGGGTGTCTCAGTGGGTTAAAGCCTCTGCCTTCGGCTCAGGTCATGATCTCAGGGTCCTGGGATCAAGGCCCACATCGGGCTCCCTGCTCAGCGGGGAGCCTGCTTCCTCCTCTCTCTGCCTGCCTCTCTGCCTACTTGTAATCTCTCTCTCTGTCAAATAAATAAATAAAATCTTAAAAAAAATGTTAAACAAGACTGTAATAACAAAAAGGAAATAAAACCTCTAATGGCAATTCAGTTATTATTTTGGAATATTTAAGGGAAATTCTCTACCCCAAGGAAAAAAGCATTGAAAATTATTTAGGAGAAACACTTTTCTTGTTTTTACTCTGGAAATTCAGGGGAGCTGGTAGTAGAAATGCATGACTACTATCAGGATTTCTTGATATCAGCACATAAGACCTGAAGGTGGTAGGATATAGCTAGATGGGGAAACAATCCACCCTTTCCTCTACCAGCACTGGTAACATCACTTGGTGGACAGGAAACACTGAGCTACAGCAGAAAATAAGGTCTGGAGCAAGGGTGGTAATTCTGTGGAATAACCTGAAAGCCGAAGACTTGTCTTTCAGTAAAGACCTGATTATTACTTAGCAAAGGCCATTTAGAACTACCACTAGGAAAAACAGTTTAGCCATTTGCCAAATCAAGTGATACCCATTATAAGTCCCCTCCTAATTCACATTATAACCAAGGCCATCTACTAAGAAATCTATCTTTCTTAGAATCTCAGTAATTAGAACAAAATTCCTGCAGAAGTAGGGACCACATTTATTATTATGTTATCAAACTATTTATTAAATACCCATCACATAAGGTATTAGATTAAATGAAACAAAATTGCAGGTTCCCTATCCTGAATGTATCCTTTTTTGGAAATCAACTGTGCAACTCCACATTATGTTGTCTCATCATCACAAGTAGTGTGCCTGTTCTCTTCCCATACAATTAAAGAGAGATGGTAGACACGAACAAGTGCTGATCTAGTAAATATTTTACCTGGTACTGGAAATGGATGGGCTGTAGTTGGCTGTCATTCTGAGTCATCTTTCTGGCGAGGGCCTCTTTCAGTGCAAGGGCTTTATTCAACTCAACCAGCTCCTTAGACATTTGAGCTTGACGTAGAGCATGCTGAGTAGTGAAAGCATCAGAAGACCTACTCGTCTCTGGACTGGTTTCCACTTGCTGGAAAAGATCAGGATAATGATTTGTAAGAGAAACAAGCCATAGGAGTTCCTTAGGTCCTGCTTCATCAGGTCTCACAGCCACCTCTCCATTACTAGTACCTCTGTTCTTTTAAAAATATGGCTTCTTATACATTTGCATTAAACTTATATAAGATGAATCAAGCCTATGGTTTTTCCATAGGAAAAGTATGATGAGAAAAAAAACTCTTCCATGGGCGCCTGGGTGGCTCAGTGGGTTAAAGCCTCTGCTTTCGGCTCAGGTCATGATCTCAGGGTCCTGGGACCGAGGCCCGCATGGGGCTCTCTGCTCAGCAGGGAGCCTGCTTCCCCCTCTCTCTCTGCCTGCCTCTCTGCCTCCTTGTGATCTCTCTCCCTCTGTGAAATAAATAAAATCTTTAAAAAAAAAAAAACAAAAAAAAAACCAAAAAAAAACCTCTTCCATGTCTTCTCTGATGCATTTTCGACTTTGCCAGAATTTCCTGATTTGTTCCTTTTCTCATTCTAACTTGCTAGACAGCAGATGCAGGATACTAGCATCTAACAAGGAATCAGTAAGCCAGATTGCAAATAAGGAAAATTACATCCCTGAGATGCCCTGCCATCCATTACTGGTTACACTAAGTTATACTATTAGAGATGGAGCCTATTCAATTTGGGGGTTTTCCAAAGCTGACATTTACACTCAAGATTTCTGGATTTCCAAGGTATTCTATGGAGGATGGTAGCAATTGGGGCTGCTCTTCATCAGCTGAGTGATACATTACAGGAAATGGCACAGTTAAAGCTCCTAGTTCTACACAAAG
The DNA here is from genome assembly GCA_002007465.1 of Ailurus styani. NCBI lineage: Eukaryota > Metazoa > Chordata > Mammalia > Carnivora > Ailuridae > Ailurus > Ailurus styani. Next base: position 638,455 of record LNAC01000363.1, on the reverse strand, counting down.
CTGATTACTTACAGCTTCTGGTTCCACTGCAGAATCAATGGCTGCAGCCATGCAAGCAACAGTTTCGTCCTGCAATGACAAATGATATTTCAGTTTAGGAAGAGACTCTGAAGTGAAGCTTAATAGTGGATTTTATATTGCTTATTCAAATTTTTTCAAGTGTATATAGAGACCATTTAAGGTACTGGACCCATTTTGTGGTACACATACACCCCAAAGCACAGATTTCCATTTCCCACCTCTTAAGAGTCTATCCTCATTATAAGGTCAATCGTGTAGTTGTTGTAAAAAAAAAGGGGGGGGGTCATGCGGCAATTGACGTATTTATTGCACCTCTCCTGCTCTGTCAGAGATCAATGGGCCAGAGTGAAACATTAGCCATTCTCACAGGCCAAAGTTTAACCCGTTTTATAGACTCTACTCTTTCTTTATGTTTTTACCACTAAGTCTACCTCTGTGATGTACAGGACTAGCCAGTTCTCATGGACATACCACTCTAAAAACAGACATATGAAATAAAGGCAATGCAGTAGAAAAGTGAATAGAATGAAAGGTTATTTTTTTTGTTTTGTTTTTACAGTCAGTCAAGGTAGCAAGAGCCTACACTAAGAGATACATTTCACAGGTAGACACCCCAGAAAGATGTGTTCCTGAAGTCAGACAAATAGCCTGCAGCTTCTCTCCCTTATATACACAAGAACCAATCAATCACACGCAGCTATTCCAGGTAGTGGTTACTTAAAGAGAAAGGGTAAGCACTGATTCCCTTCCAGAGAAGGGCTATTCCTCTTTTGGGCACTGGAAAAACCCCCATCAAAAAGGGGAACCTTATACCATGTATTAGGACTAATTTGTTCATAGACTATCATACGAGCGAGTTCTGTTCTCCCCACTGGAATTTAGGCTTTATTTGGCATTGGGCCATATGGATTACCACTTCTGTTTAAGTGATTCTGCAAGCCCTGGGAAGAAAGGATTCTTTCCAGGAAGCCACATGATTAAAGAGGTCATAGGTGAAAGAGCTATTGGCTCAATAGCAAAGAAAGAATTTAGGGTTAGCACACAGAGTGTCTGCATCTGTCCAGTGAAACATTACATAGTTGTTGAAACTTGACTCTCAGTACCTTAAAGGCGAGGAGCAAAGAGGCCCTTAGTAAGTGCTATCTGTAAAGCACTTCCCTGCCCAGAAATTTCCAATCAGTGAGACTCAAAGAAAATTCAGAGGAAGCTCCAGTGTACCACATCCCTTGTCATCATCACAATACTCGTGATTCTTCAAGGGCCAGACATGAGATCCTTCTTGAACAACAGCACTTCGATACACTATAGGTTAACGGTTACCCCTTCTCCCCTCCCCTGTTTTCAGTTTCAGTAAGTGGCCTACTTATAGACATATCTTAGATTAGTAAAGCCTGTAACACTGGCTTTTGGAGACTTTTTTTCTAGTACCTTCCAGAGGGTCAGGATCAAAGTAGATGGGTTAATCTTTGAAGAAGACATGTTACTGTTGGTTTACCTTTTGGTCTGTGGCCCAGTGAAATTTTATAATAAGAAAGTTTAAGCTTTGGTGACATGTTCTACATGAACATGGTAGGATTCTCCCTTCATAATCCTAAATACAAATACATAACAATAGGATTTATTTCAATCTAACAGCCTCTCTCTCTCTCTCTCTCATTCTAAGGCTGCAATGGAGAACCTCTCGTAAGCTAAAAATACATGATTTGCTGAAGATGATGGTCAGGGAAACAAAGCTATATATATGAACTATATTATATTAACCAGCAATACCCTCCCATATGAAGGTTGCGCTTGGAGGCTGTAGGCAATACCATTCTGGGAGTGCAAAATGCTTTTTATGGAACCAGTCTTAGAGGAGGGGGTAAAAACAGCGACAGCAAAATTCGATTTTGTGGGAACTGAAAGGACTGCATGAATTTCCTCACAGGTGACTGCAGCAAGGAGGTTTGTTTGAATTGTGTTTTAAAGGAAGAAATGGTACAGTTTAGTGCTTAAAGCCCCAGGGGGGAGATTCGGAAACAATGGTTGCCTTCATCACTGAAAAGGGGGGTGTTCAACCATCACTTAAAATAAAAATAGTTTTGGGCGCCTGGGTGGCTCAGTGGGTTAAAGCCGCTGCCTTCGGCTCAGGTCATGATCCCAGGGTCCTGGGATCGAGGCCCACATCGGGCTCTCTGCTCAGCAGGGAGCCTGCTTCCTCCTCTCTCCTCTCTCTCTGCCTGCCTCTCTGCCTACTTGTAATCTCTCNAAAAAAAAAAAAAAACTTTAAAAAAAAAAAAAAAAAAAAAAATAAAAATAGTTTTAATCCAGAACGAAGGGCACAAGCACTTACATTTGAGGCATTTTGCTTTCACTGTAGTGAGTCTTAATAAAAGCCACAGGATACGTTGGTGTGTATTTCCAAAAAATATGTAGCTGGGAGGGCCCCCAAACAATAGACATGGATAACTCTGATTCAAGAGTCCAGCAGGAGCCCTGGGCAAAGGGGTTAACTCTGCCTAACTGTGACAGTGGAGGGAAGCCAGGGGCTTTATCAGCTTGTGGCCATCTTTAGTACCCTCTCGCTTCAGGCGCCAAGTGAATTTTTGTGGCAGATTCAGCGATTCTACAGAGCCCCTGTGGGTCAGCCACCACTAGCGACTTCCTCTAGAGGCACGCCAGGCACCAGTCACATCACCAGATCCTCACCGCGGATATGACTTCTCTTCTGTTAACGACTGATTTCCATGGGTTTCTTTCATCCTCCCCATGTGACCCGAAGCCCCAGAAATGAGGTGGTGGGAAATCCTCTAAGATCCGTGTGGTGGCCATGAACGATGGTGTCCTGGGTCACTCTTTTGTGATCATTTAAGCTTCAGCTCCAGTACGGTCCCACAGCCTAGATTATCTTAATTCTGAGGCAGCTCACACAAGGTGTTCAGACAACAGATGTTTCAGCTATATTTAAGTGGAATTATCGATGGTGAAATTTCACCTTGGGATAGCCATTCTCTGGCATACACTCTATAATTTAGCCACAATGAAGTCCTTATTATGTTCTAAACTTTCATCCCTTTTAGCTTTGGCAAATACCTTTTTCTCTATATAGACTGTCTTTTCCTCTTTGTGTGACAAACTTCTATTCATTTTTCAGAGCCCAGTTTCTCCTGTACTAACTTCCTGAATTTTCCAGGCAGTTAATCACCCTTTGCTCATATTGCTGATGTAAGAAGATTAAAACGAAAGAGAGCGTTCTTCGTTTCCCTTGCCTCCTTTCCCCCTTCTTTGCCACCTCTCCCACTTGTGAACCTTAACCAACGAACAAACTACAAGGCTTGCAAGAATGACCCTTGAAAATAATTGGATAGTTAGCAGGATGGGGTTACATCACTGTTCTTCATTTATGCAAGAAGCACAAAAACTGGAACAGCCTCCAACCAAAAATTTCACGGCAATTAACCATGGAACTGGTATCTGAGCCAAACCACAAGGACACACCAAGCCCCCTTCTCACCTTACAAAACTCCAATCCTGCTTTGACTCAGGGAGTTACCTGGAGTTCAGGAGCTCCCTGAGTGCCTCGGCTGAATAATGTCTTTAGCCTCTTTTGGAGTCACTTAAACTATTTTCTCTTGATATTAATATAGTACTTAGCAAGGTCACACAGCTAGTGAGTGGCAGAATTGGCTTCTAACCAGGGTCTGTCTGGCTCTGGAGCCCAGGTTCTCAACTACGTGGTCTGTGTATTGGACAAGTGAGCTGTCATCTCGTACTGCTTGGGAGTTTTGTACAGTACTACTTGTTCTAAAACACTGCTTTCTAGTCTTTTGGGGAGTTTACTCATTCAGTTTATTGGAACTCATCCTAACCCTTACTTCCACAAGAATGTATGGAATTTTTTAAATTGACACTTTCAGAGTAAAATATAGGTGTAGATGATTCTGTGATACCATTTTGACAAGTCTAGAAACACTGGGAAAAAGCTGAGATGGAGAAATCACTGTTCTGGTAAAGTTAAAGCCTCTGCCCAAGAGTTAGAAATTACCACCAGTCATTTACGAATATGTCACGGGTTCAGAATGATAAACAAGAGGGTATAGATGGAACAAAACCAATCATAGCCCCTTAACCAACTATGGTCCCTTAACATAATATGATTTCAACGTAAAAAAAAGTATATATCCCTAAGGGCTAAGCTAGAGAAGGAACACCAAAGATAAAAGGTCTTTAGGGTGGTAGGATTGTAAGAATTTTTCTTCTGGGAAAAACAAGAAATACCCACCACCTACCCCCACCCCATACTACTATTGTAGTTCTAAAAATAAATAAAAATGGGAACTTATAGAATGTCATTCAAACTAATTTATTACTGGTTAAGAAAGGAGAGCTATGGTATTCCCTGGTTGCTCTAAATTATCTGTCAGAACCCAGCATGTTTAAAATCGAGGTGTGGCACAAGGCCTCTTGTTAAGTTAGTCCAGACTGAAGGGACAGCAAGTCAATGACTGCCATCTGTGCTATGGGGCAATTTTGCAACTGCTCTGTTGCTGCGTCCAGCACTTGAGTAGAGTACTGAAATCTGAATGTGCCATTGCATATGTAACCTATGAGTGTTTTGATTTAATGAATTCAACATTCCTATCATATCCAGTGATCCATGACCTCTGTCCTCAAATAGCTCACAATCTAGTTGTTTTAGCAAAAGGCACAGAGTAAGACACGTGCATAGGTGGCAAGTGAAACAAACAAATGTCTATTTACACTGCCCCTCCTTGGCTTACCGATAGCTGGGTAATCACGTGCTGCAGGTTACGAATTATCTCTACGTTTCCTTTTAATTCCTGGTCTTCCAAAGTTTCCACTAACTTCTGCAGATCCACTTTGAGGCTGACGGGTCAAACAAAGGAACCCAAAGGTTAATCATACTGTAAAGACCGAGGATCGATGATTATATATACTAAGGTTACAGGTCACTAACAGACATTTGGCATGAAACTTACGCTGCATGCTGCCTGAGTTCCTCCAGCTTGGCGTTCATCTTTTCATTCGCTTGTTCTGTCTGCAACAGAGACCCAGGAGATCATCAGTGGTGATGCCGGACAGCCTCACCTAATTGTGCCCTCTCTTCTACTCCTATGCATTAAAACCTAGGTGGAGAGGTTGCCTCCTTTGCTGTAATCGAGGATTCAGTGGGCTTTGGTGATTTAGTGAGAAATGACTTTTTTTTTTTAACAGAGTCATGGAAATTAGCTCTTCAGTCAACATGAGCTACCGAAAATAGCATCCAAGCAGCTGGGTCTTATGCTTGCCATGAAGCTCAGACTATGGTGTTGAGTGTGAAGCCTTAATTCCATATAGAACTTTGCAACTGGGGGGAAAGCAATACTTCTTGGCACGCTACTCCCTGCTGTTTGTGAAAAACCCACTTACTTTAAACTGCCTCCTACGCTATACTGTTCCCTAGCCCCAGCATAAGGGCATTGAAAACATAAAAAGGCCTCACAGTGAATATGAGCTGAGTTTTTTTCTTCAAGTTACACTATCTGATATGGTAGGCTGGTTTTAGTAAGAGAAAGCAAGAAAAAGGGTGAGGCACAAGAATATGGCAGAGAAGAAATGGCAGAGGGAGATACATTTTGGGAAGGGTGATTGATATTTTCCATTTTATCTCAATCACAGTATCTGTAACATGCGAGATGCTGCAACAGATTGGGGAAGGACGGTTTATAGAGGACAACAGCGTTGTGCCTGTTAAGACATTCTAACAGGACATCAAGCAATAAGCCTTCCCGTAGCCATTATAGCAACCTTATCAAGTTCAGAGGGGTATGTGGCTAGAGTAACAGGTACTGTCTGTTACATCAGGCACACTCACGTATGTGTGAAATGCAGCTTCTAGAGTTACTTCAAAGGCACAGAATGCAGCACTGGAGACGGAGAAAACTGTGTATAAAAATCCTCCAGTTCTCATTTTCACTCTTCCAGTAGCAACAGACAATGGATATAGGACTTGGCCCCCTTTAAAGAATCTTTAAGCAGCTTACGCCTCCTTGACTAGAGAACATACGGATTCGTGAAGGTGTTTAAATTATAAATGTTCAATTACATTTTGGTGGAAACTCATTTTTGCTTTTGGCAATAGTTGTGCTATTAAAATTGAGTTGATTTAGGCTAGTAGAAAAATGTTAGTGGCAGAGCCCGCGTGGACTGATCCAGGTTACTATTAGACAGGTAGTAGGATACAGAACTGGAGTAATCAGTTACTTAGTGACGCACTATTTGGAAATTAACTGTTTGAGAAAGGAATTAACATTAATTTCCCAGCTGTTCTATCTCACCATGGCAGCTGTTAGGACAGAGTATGAAATGTGACAACAGGGCGACTGGGTGGCTCAGTGGGTTAAAGCCTCTGCCTTCGGCTCAGGTCATGATCTCAGGGTCCTGGGATCGAGGCCCGCATCGGGTTCCCTGCTCGGTGGGGAGTCTGCTTCCTCCTCTCTCTCTGCCTGCGCCTCTGCCTACTTGTGATCTCCCTCTCTGTGTCAAATAAATAAATAAAATCTTCAAAAAAAAAAAAGAAATGTGACAACATTAGGGGAAGGGAGGTAGAAAAGACCTAAAATCTTACTGAGGGGACAGTTACTTGCTATTACAGATAAAGATTAGGCAGGACTTTAGACGACAGAAGGATCTGGTTCTTTCCACTCTGGTATTTTAGAACAAATCTACTTTAAAATCAGATTCATGTGGATTCTCTGTGGTGGATATATAGAACACATACGATTTTTTCAACTTTTCTGCATGTTTGATTATAAGCCTGTGTCTACCCTAGAGGGGCTCCATATGGTAATATTAATCCATTTCTTTCCACATAACTTGTATCTTATAATGAGAAGCTTGTTAAATATTTCAGAAACCAAAGCTAGTAAACGTCCAGATTGCTAGTGGCTTAGTCGTGGGGTCTCACCAAAATGATCCTCTCCAACATCTGGGCTGTCTGACCAGCTGCCTCACTCAGACCACGACTTAATTTTTCATTCTCCTCTACGAGGGACTGATTCTTCTCCATCAGGGACTGTAGACTTTCTGACGGTTCCACACTAAAACAAAGAAAGCAACGTATTAGAAACAGATCTTTAATAACACCTATATCAAAGGTGGATAAAAATATATCCCACAGACCTTTTAGGTATGGGATCTTGGTTTAAAATTAACCCCCAAAAGTCTGGAAGAAGGTGTGTCCATTCCAATCTATCCTTCCAGTCAGGTCGTATATTGAATGAATAAGAAATATATGCCTGAAATACTTTGAATTAATGGTTTGCAGGAAGGTAATAATTCAGAGCCAGCCACGGTTGCAACAGAAATGACTAACCTCTACCCTTGGCTCTTGGTTTAAGATCTTCCTATTTGTGCCGTGTAGTTAAGAAGTGAAGGCTAAGCAAAATAAGTCAATCAGAGAAAGACAATTATCATATGATCTCATTCATATGTGGAATTTAAGAAATAAAACAGATGAACATAGGGGAAGGGAGGGAAAAATAAAACAAGACGAAATCAGAGAGGGAGACAAACCATAAGAGACTCTTAATGATAGGAAACAAACTGAGGGTTGCTGGAAGGGAGAGGGGTGGGGGGATGAGGTCACTGGGTGATATACTGTATGCTAATTAAATTTAAATAAAAACAAATAAACAAACAAACAAGGGAAGTGAAGACCGTAGCTAAAATACATCTTGTCTCCCTCCTCTTCCCATTCCTTGTGTAGCTGAAACTCCCTCTCAATCCCTCATTAAAGATTAGGGAAGCAAGGAAGGAAGAGGTAAGGAGGTAGGTAGAAGTGACACTGCTCAGGGCTGAAATTTAACCTCATCAATATAAGTCAACTACTTATTTACTGAAGTTTAGGGAAATAGCATTTAAGAAGCCAGAAAGTTTATATAATGACCAGTGGCCACTGAAAGCACATTTCACAACTCTCCATTAATGTTCCCTTCTAAATGCCTGCCTTGCTTGAAACCTCTTATTCATTTGTCTATCAATTTTAAATTGCTTAGAGTGGGTGGTGGCAACAATGGTGTCCATATCAAGTAGGAGTGGAAGGGAGCTACATAAATCGACATAAATCACTTGAAGGAATACATATAAGATAAGAACCTTTGGAACTTATGCAGATTACTTGGTATCGGTTCCAGACTAATGGAAAAGACCAACAAGATGGACAGTTTGGGTTTGTTTGTTTGTTTGTTTGTTTGTTTTGTAATCCACTGGGAGTCATTGTTCAAAAGACTGGAAAATAGGACTGGTGAAAAAAGATCAGAAGAAATAAGATTTGGATCTGAAGGAGACTGAAGGGAAAAATGAATAGTTGCCAAGGCTATAATAAAGAGGAAAAAAAAGGACAGGGAACAGCTGTTCTCAATCTTAATAAAGGATCGAAAAGGATTTCAGGAATAGATGCCCTCTCACCCAGCTTAAGACCTCCAGGAATTCTTAACAGAAAATCTTAGCATGCTCTTTATCACAAAGTTAATAGCAAGGCCACACCATAAGGTCTAATGTTACACTACTGAGAATTTACTAAGACTTTAAAAAAATTATTTTTAATTAAAAAAATTTTTTAAAGATTTTTATTTATGTTAGAGAGAGAGAGAGGGAGTGTGAGCACGAGTGCACAAGCAGGGGGCTGACTGCAGAGCCTACATGGGGCTGGTCTCACCGCCCCAAGATCATGACCTGAGCTGAAATCAAGAGCCGAACACTCAACTGACTGAGCCACCCAGGCGCCCCGAGAATTTAAGGCTCTTAGGAAAGAATGTTCAGTTAAGATGTGGATTATAAAGATAAACTATTGGCAAATTTAGTGTTATTTTAGATTGCTCTGATATTTTCTCATTGTTATTAAGCTGAAAACTTCCATGCATCATTTATGCAAGTTGACAAGCTCCAAAGTAATGATACTTTTAACTCAATAGTTTTTTCCTCCTAAAAATTCCCAAGGTTTCTCTAAATGGGGGGAAATATAATGGAAAACCAGTGTTTCCTCTTTTGCAGGCTATCTAATGGTCAATTCTTGGAATTCAAGTTAGCTGAGCATGTGCAAATTGATAAACACTCACAGAAAATCAATGCAAAAGCTTCCAAGACACACATTCGAAAAGAAAAGAATATAATCCTAGGACAAAAAGCAAAAAAAAAAATCCATTTATACGAACTGTACATTTTGTAAAAGGCCTTTATGAGATGTCTCTTTTTTTATTTGAGTGAAAGAGAGAGCACAAGCAGGGGGGAGGGGCAGAGGGAGAAGAAGAAGCAGACTCCCTGCTGAGCAGGGAGCCTGATGTGGGACTTGGATCTCAGGACCCTGGGATCATGACCTGAGCCTAAGGCAGATGCTTAACCGACTGAGCCACCCAGTTGCCCTGAAATGTCTCTTAAAATAAACATGTTTGAGAAAAGAAGTAGCATCTTTATTTCTCTGTAAAATGCTGAACAGCTGAGTGCACTGTTTGATTCATCAACTGTTTCTTAGAATCTATTCCTTGTGTAGCTGAAACTATATCCTGTAGTATATTCCTGGTGGTTGGAAGTTCATTTGTCTTGTGTTCATTCATCTTGTCTTACATGAAACAGCTCTGTGTTAAACTGAAAGGAAGATGGGTCAGTTGCTTCTAAACTGGTTAAACTAGGGGCACCTGGGTGGCTCAGTCATTTAAGTGTCTGACTCTTGATTTTAACTCAGGTCACGATCTCAGGGTTGTGAAATCGAGCCCCACATTGGGCTCTGTGCTCAGTGGGGAGTCGGCTGGAGATTCTTCTTTCTCTCTCCCTTTGCCCCTCCCCCTGCTTGTGCGTGCACTCTCTCTCTCAATAAATAAATAAAATCTTAAAAAAAAATAAACCGGTTAAACTAGATTAGGTCTTTAAGAGACCCCAGCTTTCCTCAATTTCTTTACCCAACATTCTTAAAATATTGTCAGGAAACCAAGATTAAATTATCCAAAGAGGGAAAATTACAAAGAGAAGGGTGGTCATCTCTGGGTGATAAAATTCTGACAATTTTAAGATTTATTCTTTATACTTTTCTAAATGTTCTACCAGAAGCAATGTACCCCTTTAAAATGAGAAAAAATGATTAAGAGTTATTGAAAATAAGGATATTAAAAGAAAATACCTAAGAATAAACACATACCTAAGAGTAAACTCCAAATGAAAACATGAAACATAAAAAATAAAACCAACATAAGTTGTAGAAGGAAACATGGGCGAGTTCCTCTTTAACCTTGGTGTAGGGAAAGGCATTCTAATTCTGAATCAAAATCCAGAAGCATGAGGAGGATGTAAACACCAGAGCCACTTTGGAAAACAGTTTGGCAGTTTCTTGAAACGTTAAAAATGCGACCCAACAATTCTACTTCTAGATATCTGCCCAATAAAAGAGATATGTCCGTACAAAAACTTGCAAGTAAATGTTCATAACAGCAAAATTCATAATAGCCAAAAGTTGAAACAACTCAGAAGTCCATCAACCAGTCAATGGATAGACAAAACATGGGTTATCCAGATAGTGGAATACTACTCAGCAATAAAAATAATATGAAGTTAATTACATGTGCTATAATGTGGATGAACCTCAAAAATGTTATAGGTGAGAAGTGAGCATAGCATATGCTTATTTATTTATTTTTAAAAAGATTTTATTTGTTTATTTAACAGAGAGAGAGAGAGAGAAAGCACAAGTAGGCAGAGCAACAGGCAGAGGGAGAGGGAGAAGCAGGCTCTCTGCTGAGCAGGGGGCTCCCCATAGCATATGTTCAGAGAAGTTGAATCACTATGTTGTACACCTGAAACTAATGTAATATTTTGTGTCAGCTATCCTCAAAAAAAAAAAGAGATATAGCCCATATATACAATGGAATTATTACTCAGCCATAAAAAAGAATGAAATCTTGCCATTTGCAATGACATGGATGGAGGGCGCCTGGGTGGCTCAGTGGGTTAAAGCCTCTGCTTTCAGCTCAGGTCATGATCTCAGCGTCCTGGGATCGAGGCCCGCATCAGGCTCT
>LNAC01000363.1:582248-627326 GCA_002007465.1 Ailurus styani | reverse complement strand
TCTCTGCCTACTTGTAATCTCTCTCTCTGTGTCAAATAAATAAATAAAATCTTAAAAAAAATGACATGGATGGAGCTAGAGGGCATAATGTTAAGTGAAATAAGTCAGACAAAGACAAATACCATTGCTTTCACTTATATGTGGAATCTAAAAAACAAAACAAAACAAAACAAACAGAAAGCAGAAACAGAGTCACAAATACATAGAACAAACTGGTGGTTGCCAGAGTGGAGGGGGGTGAGAGGATGGGTGAAATAGGTGAAGGGAATTAAGAGGCATACACTTTCAGTTACAAAATAAATGTCATGAGGATGAAAAGTACAGGATAGGGTATACAGTCAATAATATCGTAATAACTTTGTATGTTGGCGGATGGTGACTACAATTATCATGGTGAGCACTGTATAATCTATAGAGTTGTTGAATCACTATGTTGTAAACCTGAAACTAATATAACATTGTATATCAACTATACTTCAGTAAAAAAAAAAGTCAGAAGGAAAAAAAATCATTATAGGTGAAAGAAGACAGACAAAAAAGTCCATAATGGGCAAATCCACAGACACAGAAAGCAGATTATTGGTTGCCTGGGACTGGGAGTGGGGATAGAAGTAACAGCAAATGGGCATGAGGGCATGAAGGATCTTTTTTTGGGTAACAGAAATGTCCTAAAATTGGTAACTGAACATAATAAAAAAAAGGGAAAAAAATTGGATTTTGTGGTGATAATTGTACCACTCTGTAAATTTACTAAAACCCATTGAATTATACACTCACAGTGAGTGACTTTTATGGCATGTAAATTACATTATCAATAAAGCTGCTAAAGAAAATCAGAAGGCAATAAAAAAATTGACAAACTTTACTATGTAAATATTAAAAATTTTTGTGTAACAAAAGCACCATAAACAAAGTAAAAGAGAACAAACTAGGAGAAAATATTTGCAACACACACAATAGCCAAAGGACTAACATCACAAATATATAAAGAACTGTTAAAAATAAGGGCCAGAATTAAGGTGGCTATTATTTTTTTTTTTAAAAAGAGGGCGCCTTTGTGGCTCAGTTGGTTAAGCCGCTGCCTTTGGCCCAGGTCATGATCCCAGAGTCCTGGGATAGAGGCCCCACATCCCATCAGCAGGGAGCCTGCTTCACCCTCTCCTCCTCACTCATGCTCTCTCTCGCTGTCTTTCTCTCTCTCTCAAATAATCAAATCTTAAAAAAATAATAAAAAAGCAGAAAATAGCAAGTGTTTGGTAAGGATTTGAAGAGATTGGAACCCTTGGGCTCTGCTGGTAGGTGTGCAAAAAATGGTGTAGCCACTATGTAAAACAGTACAGCAACCTAATTAAAAAATTAAAAATAGAATTACTATACGATTCAGCTATTCCACCTCTGGGTCTATACCCAAAAGAATTGAAAGCAGTGTCTTAAAGGATTTGTGGCAGCATTATTCCCTATAGCCAAAAGGTGGAAGTGACCTGTGTCCCCTGACAGACGAATGGATACACAACATGTGGTATATATGAGAAAGGGAATTCTGACACATGCTACGTCATCGATGAAACTCAAGGATATTACGCTAAGTGAAACAAGACAGTCACTAAAGGACAAATACTGTATGATTTCACTCATATGAGGTGCTTAAAATAATTAAATGAAAGTAGTATGGTGATTGCCAGGACTGAAGGGAGAGGGGGAATTGGGGTATTACTGTTTAACAGGTACAGACTTTCAGTTTTGCAGGATTAAGTAAGTTTTAGATGACAGATAGATGGTGGTGATGGCTGTACAATATTGTGAATGTACTTAATTCCACTGAACTGTATACTTGAAAATGGTTAAAATGGTGAATTTAATTTTATGTATATCTCACCATAATTTTTTTCAAAAAGGTCCAAAAGATCAAAAAAAACCTGATAGAAAAGTGGGACATATGAACAGATAGTTCATCAGAAAGAGATAAAAGTGGCCCTGAAACATAAGAAAAAAATGCTCAGATCCACTCACAATTAAAGAAATGAAAATTAAAACAAGATACTGAGATAGTATGTCTCATCTATGAGATTGGCAGAGAACAGAAAAAGTGTAACAACACAATCCATTGGTGAGGCCTCAGGGAAACAAGTGCTCTCATACACTGCTGTTGGGAATGCAAAGTGGTATACCCCTTCTGGAGGGGAATATGGCAATATGGCAATATCTAACGAAATCACACATGTACTTATGTTTTGCCTCAGCAATCCCATTTCTAGAAGTCTACCTGAAGATAAATCACTAATAACATGAAAACTAAATAACACAAGCTTATTCACTGTAGTATGTTTGTAATATAAAATACTGGGAACAACCTAAACACCCATACATAGGGAAGTTGTTGAATTAATATGTTTGGCACGTGTACACTAAGAAGAGTTCCATGCAGCTATAAAAAAGAGTGAGGAAGACATCTATGAGCCGGTAAGAAGTGATTGCCAGGAAATGCTGAGAAGAGGAAAGCCACAAAGACTATCTGTAGTATACTACAATTCATATAAGAGGATATGAAAAAATAGGTAAGTATATGCTCATTTGTATAGGAGAAGTACAGGAAGGCTACACCAGAAACTAAAGGGATTGGTTAAATATGGAGGAGGGAGAAAAGTGGTAGAAATAAGGGTGTGATGGGAATAGGGTAGCAGGGATAAAGAGGAAATGACATTTCACTGAATATTTTTTAAAAAAATATTGGGATAAATAAAAAACATATAACAAAATTTACCATCTTCACCATTTCTTAAGTGTACATACAGTATAGTAGACTTAAGTATACTCACATTATTGTGCAATGGATCTCCAGACCTTTTTCATCTTGCAAAACTGAAACTTCATATCTATTCAACAACTCCCTGGTTCCCACCACCCCCTTCAGTCTATTCTTTCATTTTCTGCCATTGCTTTTACTTATTTTTTTTAAAGATTTTATTTATTCATTTGACACAGAGAGAGAGATTACAAGTAGGCAGAGAGGCAGGCAGAGAAAGAGGAGAGAGGAGGAAGCAGGCTCCCTGCTGAGCAGAGAGCCCTATGCGGGCCTCGATCCCAGGACCCTGGGATCATGACCTGAGCCGAAGGCAGAGGCTTTAACCCACTGAGCCACCCAGGCGCCCGCTTTTACTTATTTTTTAAAAGATCTTATTATTTATTTATTTGATAGACCCAGAGAGCACAAGCAGGGGGAATGGCAGGGAGAGAAAGAGAAGCAGGCTCCCTCCCCACTGAGCAGGGAGCCCGATGCGGGGCTCGATCCCAATCATGACCGGAGCCGAAGGCAGAGACTTAACTGACTGAGCCACCCAGGTGCCCCCTGCCATTGCTTTTATTTCTATACTGTTCTTTATGTTCACCTATATGGACATAGGCCTTTGCCTATGTTTTCCTCTAGTTTTTTTGTGGGTTCTTCTTTTTTTTTTCTTTTTTTTAATGTGCTCTTTTTGTCTGGTTTATTTTTCTTTTCATGGTTCTTCTTTTTTTAAAAAAAAAATTGTGTGAAAACATATAAAACTGAGGTGCCTGGGTGGCTCAAACAGTTAAGCGTCTGACTCTTGGTTTCAGCTCTGGTCATGATCTCAGGGTTGTGAGATTAAGCCCTGCATCAGGCTCCATGCTCAGTGGGGAGTCTGCTTGAGATTACTTCCTTCTCCCTCTTTCCCTCCCCTCAACTGGCACATGCGCTCTCTCTCTCTTTCTCTAAAATAAATAAATGACTCTTTAAAAACAGCATATGAAACTTACTGTCTTATCCATTGTTAAGTGAACAGTTGAGTAGTGTTAAGTACATTTACATTGTTATAAAACACATCTCCAGAAACTTTATCTTGTAAAACTGAAACCTTATACCCATTAAACGACTCCCTTTTTGCCCCTCCCTCCCAGCCCTGGGTCACCACCAGTCTACTTTCTGTTTCTATGAATTTGACTCCTCTAAGTATCTCATATGAATGGAATCATACAGTATTTTTTGTGACTGGTTTATTTCACTTGGCATGATGTCCTCAAGTTTCACTCATGCTGTAACAGGTAATAGGATTTCCTTCCTTTTTAAGGCTGAATAATATTCCACTATACACACACACGTGCGCGCGCACACACCCCATATTTGCATATTTGCTTTATCCATTCATCCACTGATGGACATTTGTGTTGCTTCCACTTCCTGGCTATTGAGAATAGTGCGAATAGTGCTGCTATGAACATGGGTGTACAGATATTTCTTTAAGACCCTGCTTTCAATTCTTTTGGATATATACCCAGAAGTGGGATTGCTGGATCATGTGGTAGTTCTATTTTTAAATTTTTGAGGAACTGCCATAAACTGCCTGAAGACAAAAGAACTGTACATAAATGCTGTAATCTAGTTCATAAAAGTGTTTCTCACAGGGGTATGGGCTAGCAATTCTGAAACTACTTTATGTGTATACTGGAACTGAACAAGTAAGTAAATAGATTGCAGATAATGAGAGCTGGTTTCTCACTGTTGGAAAAAGGAGTTATAAATAAGGAGAGGAGGAAGCTAAAATGAACTCTGTAGTGTTGGACTGGTATCACAGGCATCAGTATAAAATCATGGCTTTTAATGTATATATAGACAGATATAAAAATATACATATGAGTGTATGTGTACATTACTAGATATACATATATTTCCTAGTTTTACCCGCTGAGACACCCCAGTAACAATGAGCACACCTAGCACCCAGAGTGGGTTTCTAAACCACATTTTCCATTAAAAAAAAAAATCAGGGGTTTTCTTGAGATATGGTTGATTCTGGAACCGGGGCAAGGAAAATACAAGATGGGTGTGGGATATCTCCTGGAAATGCTTAAAAACTAGAGGGTGTGGGAGCCTGGGTGGCTCAGTTGGTTGAGTGGCAGACTCTGGATTTCGGTTTGGGTCATGATCTCAGGGTCTTGGCGTCGAGCTCCATGTGGGCCTCCACGCTTTGTAGGGAGTCTGCTTGAGGATTCTCTCTCCCTCTCCATCTGCCCCTGTGCCCCCACCACTCACGCTCCCTCTCTCTCTTTCTCTCTAGAATGGATGAAATCTTAAAAAAAATTGGAGAGTATATTAAAGAACATATGAACCACCCTGAAGGAGCTCCTACTGGACAAAGCAGGAACAATTTGTGCAATAAGAAAAATAATGATAGTATTGGATGTTAACCCATAGAATAAAATAAATACCCATGCATCTATATGGAAATAAATAAATAAATAGATAGATAGGGGAGAAGAAACAGCTCTTCCTCACAGTAGAATTCCAATTAATAAATTTCTGAGGCCAGAACCCATGTTCCTTCGATCATATCAGGAGGCCTCAAAGCTAACTAGAAAGTCTGACAAGATCCCTACCTTGATACCAAGTGCTGCTTGGAACTTGAGTGTATCGGGGAAAACAACCATCAGGAGAAATGGCCTCTGCTAGAATGTACATTTAAAATTAATCTATGGGCGCCTGGGTGGCTCAGTGGGTTAAAGCCTCTGCCTTCGGCTCAGGTCATGATCTCAGCGTCCTGGGATGGAGGCCCACATCCGGCTCTCTGCTCAGCAGGGAGCCTGCTTCCTCCCTCCTCTCTCTCTGCCTGCCTCTCTGCCTACTTGTAATCTCTCTCTCACTCTGTGTCAAATAAAATCTTTAAAAAAAAAAAAAAGATTGCCTCCCTCGGCCCCTCCCTGCACTCATTCCCTCTCAGTGCCCCTCCCCCACCTCAAATAAATAAATAAATNCTGCCTACTTGTAATCTCTCTCTCACTCTGTGTCAAATAAAATCTTTAAAAAAAAAAAAAATAAAATAAAATAAAATAAATCTATGACTCTTACTTTATAGATCCAGGCAGGGTACCTCCATGGGCTTGTAGCAACAAGACCTGTAGCTGTTGTACCTGGGAAAAGCAAAGAAAAATAGTCAGCTAATCACCGATCAAAAGCTACTTATCCCTTATCAGCTAAATTACTATAATTAGCTGTAGAGTAATTTTACTTGATACCTATGAAATCTAACACATATTTTAGGCATTACAGAAAGCATCAGGGTTGATGAATCAATGACAAAAGTCCAAGCAGCATTATATGAATGACTAGTACTTACAAGATGAGTTGTCCCTTTACCTGAGCATCTTAATGACTTTTTACTGAGCATCTGTTTTTAAAAAACCAAACTTAGCACTGGGCTAGGTAATGTGAGGGGGATGCAAGAATTAACTCTTGTGTTTTATTCTCAAATTTACAACCTAGTTGACAAAGACAAGCCTATGTCTTGAAATGGTAAGAAACAATACAGGAGGGAAGATGCCAATTCATAAGATACAGTTAAGTACTTTAGGGTTCTGAGAAGAAGCAAAATAATGAAATTCCACAACAGTCTAAAAGGAGGCTTCCTGGGGCTGGATATTAAACTGAGTTTGCGCACAGGGATCCTGTCCCATTCTCTCCTTTGACGAATAGAGGAGTTGTTCTGCCTCCCATGACCAGTCTTGTTGCTTATGCTTTGGATCCCAACTTTTCTTGCCTCCTGATGAATCATACTTTGTTATCCCTCCTCTCTTCTATATCTTCGATTTCTCCATTTCTACAGGATCATTTCTAATAAGATTAAAACATGTTCGGGGCAGCTGGGTGGCTCAGTTGGTTAAGTGTCTGCCTTCGGCTCAGGTCATGATCTCGGGGTCCCGGGATCAAACCCCGCATCGTGTTCCCTGCTCAGTGGGGGAAGTCTGCTTCTCCTTCTCCCTCTGTCCCTCCCCCCTGCTCATGCATGTGCACGTGATCTCTCTAATAAATACACAAGATCTAAAAAAGAGAGATCAAAACATGTTCAAGCCTCTCCCATCTTAAAACAAAGCAAAAGCACCCTTCTCAATTCCACTTCCTCTTTTGCCCTATTTCTCCCCTTCACAAAGTTTGAGAGAACAGTCTATAGTCATTGCCTCCATTTCCTTTTGTTCACCCCTCGCACTTGCTCCTCAAGCTCCTCTAATCCGATTTCGCCTATAGTAGTCCACTGAAATAACTCTTGCTAAGGTCACCAATGATCTGCATGTCACTATAACCTATGGGCATTTTTCAGTCTTCATTTTACTTAACTGTTTGGTAGCATTTGGCTTACAGAACACCATACTTTCCCGCCTTTCCTTCTACTCTTCCAGCTGATCTAAGGTTCTTTCTTGGTTAATCTTTGTGCGAACTGTCCTTTAGATGATAAATCCTCAAAGCTCAGTATCAGTCTTCTTGCTTTATACTCTCTCCTTAAAGTCTCTCTGCATAATGGTTTCAGTTACCATCTATAAACTGGTGACTCCCAAATTTATCTCAAACACAAATATTCCTGATTTTAAAGCTTTATGTTCAGGCAAAGATGTCGTGATGGGAAGAAATCACCGAGTGCCAGGGTCTGGGGACCTGGAAAGGATGTGTCTATAGGAGGAGAACGAGAAATTTTGGGGGGGTGATGGAACTATTCTGTATCATGATTCTGTGGTAATTATGCAAATCTATATGTGTGTTATAATTTTAAAATTTTTACTGTAAATTAATTTAAAAATAAAATCATGAAAAAAGTCTTCTCAAAAAAAAAATAAAGCTTTATGTTCATCTACTTAATATTCCCACTTAGCTATTTGCTATCCCGAAACTTGGTCCTTTTCTAGTGCACTCTGCATCAGGGAACGTGCAGTTTCACATGCAGAAATCTGGGTGCCAAACCCTCATCCTCTTATCTAAGCCACTGGTCATTTCTTTCCATCACCGCCACCACCACCCTGAGTCTAAGCCACCATTTATCTCTCACGTGGACCACTGAGTAACTTAACATCTTCTCCATGAATCTACTCTTGCTCCACTATAATTCATTTCTACACAGTAGCGAGACCATCATTTCAAAGTGTAAATTATCACTGTTACCACCCTGCTTAACATCATTTTTAACATCACCCATGAGGCCTTGATCAGGTCTCTGCTTCTTCTCTGGCCTCGTATTGGAATACACTTTCCCGGCTTCCTCAGCTCTAGCCACACTGGCATTCCTTCAGTTCTTCAAATGCACTATGTGCCTTCCTAAATCAGGACCTTTTCAGACGTGGTATATGCTTGGCACTGTTCTAAGTGTTTTCTGTGTATTATTTCACCTAACTCTCACAAAAACCCTATGAGGCAGGTACAATTATATCTATTTTATTGTTTTTAAAGATTTTATTTATTGATTTGACAGAGAGAGATTGAGAGAGAGAGAGAGGGAGAGAGAAAGCCAGAGAGCACAAGCAGGGGAAATGGCAGAGGGAGAAAGAGAAGCAGGGAGCCTGATGCGGGGCTTGATTCCAGTACCCTGGGATCATGACCTGAGCCGAAGGCAGACACTTAACTAACTGAGGCACCAAGGCACCCCAATTATTTCCATTTTATAGTTAGGGTAACTGAGGCACAGAGAACTTGGCCAGGGTACATAGCCAGTGAGTTATAAAGCCAGCATCTGAATGTGTGAGCGGTCTGACTGCAGTGTCAAGGCTCCTAACCACTACACTTAGCCACAAATGCTTTTTCTTCTCTCCGGAAGCCTCTTCCTTCTTTTCTGCATAGATAATTTAATTCCTACTCAATCCCTCAGATCTCAACTCAAACATTGCTACCTCAGAGAAGCCTTCTCAGCTTTGATATATAACATAAGACCCTGTTCTATAATGTCATACTACCCTAATATAGCACACTCTCTCATTTTAGAAAATAATATGTCGGTATGCTTATGTGTTTGGCATTTGCTTCTCCCACTTAGGCCATAAGTTCCACGAAGGCAGAAACCGTGCCTGCTTTGTTCAACCACGTATCCCAGTACAGGACCCGGCACATAGTAGCATTCAGTATATATTTATTGTTGGAATGAATGAGCAAATAAGTGACTAGGAAGATGGGTATTCTTGGCACTAGGAATACAGATGAAAAAAAAATGGAGGGGCAGACCTGAGTATGGTATTTTATAATTGAGATGATACTGTTCACAGGTAAATCACTTGTATTTTCCACAGTGACCCCTAGGAGGGAGGGAGCTAGAGGAAGAGAAGGGAGGGTAAGCTTTAGACTAGTGACTGAATAGTAGCTCTTATCACCAAGGAGGGAGGCCGGAGACGGAGTAAGCAGTACACAGTTGGGAAGCTGTGCACAGTGTGGAAAGAGTACTATAGTCTGGAAGGCGGGAAAACTTGACTCCTCCCCCAAGCCTGGGTCAGTCCAACTACCTCCCTTCTCTACCAGAGCTACTGAGCTGTTACACAACCATTTGTACTGATACCGCCACAAATGCATGCGCCTTGTCTGCTACCTCTTCGTTTCCATGATTTCAAGCCTCTGTGATTTCTTCAATCCCTCTACCCTATTATCTGGTTGCTTGCTCTTAGAAGATGACCTTGCCTCCTACTACACTGAGAAGGTAAATGTTGTTAGGTTGAAAATCCTTCAATTTCCCTTCTTCTCCCTCTAAATTACTGTCACTGTATTTTTCCTTTCCTAATCTTTTTTCTTCTATTCTTGGTGGCAGGTATCCCCGAGATGGTCTAAAGCCAATCCCTCTTTATTTGTGCTCAGGATCTCAACTACTTAGAGATGATTCCTTAGCAACTAGTGCCTATTCTCAGTTTCAGTCTCTCCCAACTGGTTCTTTCACTTGTTCATCTTGTCCATATTTTTAAAAACAAACAGACCTATATCCTTTGGCCCTTGACTACCTAGCTATTGCCTTCTTTTATCTTGCCTTCTCAAAAGAAGAGCCTACCAGCTTCCTCCACTTCCCTATCCAGCATTCACTGACCAGCCCACAACAATCTGCTCCTATCATTCAAGATCCTCTTCTCACTGAGGTCACCTTGTTGATTCAAACAAACAAACAAACAAACAATGGACACTTTTCAGTCCTTATCTTACTTTACACTTTATAAATTTGTACTTTTGATGGTCCTCAAAACTTCCTTCTCATGTCTCCCATGATACCACTGCTTTTCTTCCTACCTGTTGGTTGCTTCTCACTCTCTTTTTGTCTTCCCTCTTTTCCCCATTCCTTAAATACTGCTGTTCCCCCAGAGTTTTGTCTTTGGCCCTCTTCTCTCCTTGGCCATTCACTCATTCAGCAAATATTTAGTGAGTATCCTGAATGTGCCATATACTCTTCGATCTCATCCACCCTATAATTTCAGATTCTATCTAAATGCTAATGACTCTCAAATCTGTTCAGACCTCTCTACATTAAACCCAAATGGCCAGCTACATTTGAACAACTGTACTCAGTTGTCCCCCAAGCTCTGCAAATTCAGAATGCCCCAAACTGAATCTCATTGTTTCCATTTTCCCACCTGACCTTGTTTTTCCTCCTGTATGCTCTGACTCAGTGATTGGTACTACCATTTAATCAGTGGTCCAAGCAAGAAACCTAAGAAAAGCCTTGATTCTCCCTGCCTCCCCTTCCACATCAAATTTGTTACCAAGCAAGCTCTAATATATTTCACCTTCTTGGTTTTTTTTTTCTTTCTAATTTACACCCTTCTCTTTATTTCTATGGCTACTGTCTTTAGTTCAGGTCATTGTTCTCACCTGGGTTATTACAGCAGATCTGTGGGGGATATGGTCCCAGACCCCCAGTGGATGCCTGAAATGGTGGCTAGTACCAAACTCTGTATATACAATGCTTTTTCCTATACGTACATACCTATGATAAAGTTTAATTTAGAAATTAGGCAAATAAGAGATTGACAATAACTAATAACAAAATAGACGAATTATAATAATATCCTATAATAACAGTTACATGACTGTGGTCCCACCCCCTCAAAATATCTTTTTTTTTTTTTAAAGATTTTTTATTTATTTATTTGACAGAGAGAGATTACAAATAGGCAGAGAGGCAGGCAGAGAAACAGAGAGAGGAGGAAGCAGGCTCCCTGCTGAGCAGAGAGCCCGATGCGGGCCTCGATCCCACGACGCTGAGATCATGACCTGAGCCGAAAGCAGAGGCTTTAACCCACTGAGCCACCCAGGCGCCCCCCTCAAAATATCTTATTGAGATACTGTCCTACCCTTTTCCTTGTGATATGAGATGATAAAATATCTATGTGATGAATGTCTAAGTGAGTGGATGACATAGGCATTGTGATGTAGTGTTAGGCTACTATTAACTTTCTGACAATCTATGAGAAGGAGAATCATCTGCATCCAGACCATGGCTAACCATGGGTAACTGGAACTGTGGAAAGTGAAATCACAGATAAGGAGGGGGGGGTACTAGTGTAATTTATTTTCTTAATTCTAGTCATACCCACATCTAATCCACTTTCTCTACACTTGCTAGAGTGATCTCCCTAAAACACATATTTCCCCATGTCACCAACTTACTTAAAATATTTCAGTGGTTCCCTAAAGCTTTCAGGTTGAATCCAAATCCTCTACGAGGTCATACAAAGACTTTCAGGATCTGATTCTTGCCCACCTTTCTTGCCTCATCTCTCACTGCTCACTTCTTTGTCAGTGAAATCTCCAATGCCACCCTCAAACCTTACGTATGATGATAAACATGTCAATAGGAATTACTTTAAGATTTTCCCAAACCAACAGAATGCTTAGCTATCACCTCTAAACCTCTGGTAGAGAAGCTGAGAAACAGAAGATCCATCATTCCACTTGCATACTTATAATTTTTCCCAACAAATTTTAAGGCCCTTGTACCTGTTGCTTCAGATGATTAAGTTCAGCTGTCTGGGGATCAATATTAACAACAGGTTTGTTCTTGATTTTTCTTGCTCTGTCAGCATAGCGAAGGGTATTTAATGTTTCTTCTAGATTGGAGTCAGCAGGACTCACACAAGCTATCATAAGAGTATGGCTATTACCTCCTAGAGAATCTGGAAAAGAACAACAGGAGGAAATAAAATCAAACAAGTAGGATGTAAGCAAAGCTGTCCATTTGGGTTGGTGGCTTCTAACTCAGAGCTATAAGAAAAATATTCTTAAGAATCTGCAAATTTCCTATTTGTGTCGATAGAAAAATACATTTTTGATGTGTAAACGATATAGTTTAGAATCCTATTCCATGTGTCCCCCTTGTTAAGATTGTGATTTCAGCACTTAATCAATTTAAAATAACTGGTGCCTGACCCAAGTAAGTTAGGAGCCACTGTTGGAATTAAACATTCTTAGGATGCCCCCTCTAGGTAGGTTTTAATTCTGCTTACCAGGCACTAATAAACAGTAATCAAGTTCATTTTCAGGGACAGAGGACTAAGCACAGTTGTCATTCTATAGATTTCTTGGCTCTTAAAACCATAGATGAAGACCTCTTTCCATTATCAAAGAAGGCTGCTTGCCAACAGGTCTCTCACAAAGCTCTCTATCAATTAGACAACTCTGTATGTGATAGTCCAAAAATCTGTTTACCTGTCCCATCTTTACTTTCTCAGCACTACTATTCTGAGTTACTCTCTTATTCTGAGAAATACTTTGGGCTTACCTTGAAGCAGTCGAGTCAACTTGGAATCTCTATAGGGCACAAAGCCACCCTTTTTGTCATCTCCAAGAGCACTGATTACATTTCCCAAGCATAGGAGGCCTCGGTTAATATTAATACCTAATAGGAGGAAACAAAATTTACATTGCTTGGTAAAGCATTGAACATATACTTGCATAAAATATACGCCTGCTTAAAATAAAAACCCTACAGAAATATTAAATAATCAATCTTAAGGAAACTTCATGATCCTGTTCACTTTTCTGAGGACAAAGGTCTAAATGTTGGATATGCACACTGAATTCGCTGGCACTTCTTGCCCTTTCCCATGGAAACAAAGTAGACCCACAGATAACTATCACCATGACAACAGCAGTTGTATATTTACTTTTTATATCCATTATCACATTTAATTCTTAAACTAATGCTGAGAAATTAGATGAATAGCTATTTTTTATTGTCATCTTGCTAAACTATTTTTACTATCATTCTCACCTTACAGATAAGGAAACCAGCACAGAGGTTCACTGACTTGTCTCAGGTCAAACAGCTGGGGAGTAGTAGGCCTGACATTCCATTTCAGGATCTCAGTTAAGTCCTGTGCTCCTTCTATGACACCACAGAGGAATACATTTTCTTTTGTTACTTTAAAAAGGGTAAAGATTCTTTTCCACTTCTTTAATTATGAGGTTTGCTTTTTAAATCTTGTAATAATCTCTGAAGTCCTTCTAAAGCCCCTGATTTTCTCATGATTACATTTATTGTGTAAAGGCTATATAGTATAGTGGTTAAGTGCATGGGCTTTGGTGTCACACAGACCTAGGTTCTAATCCTGGCTCTACCACTGACTACCTATATGATTTGGGTAAAGTTCTGCTCTAAAATGACACAAATCTATCTACCTCATTGGGTTGTAGTGGGGAATTAAATAAGATACTTGTACAAAGTTAAATACTAAAGAAATGGGATCCTTTTTGTTAATGCTACTCTATCTTTTATGTACTTGGCCATACTTTGGACTCCCCTATAACCAGAAACAATCAGATCTACAAGATCCTGAGCTCCAGAATTCCTGACTGCATCCTACAATCCTTTCATTTCTTCATGAACCTTGTTCTTCACCCTTACTGTGACCACCAATTTACTGACTTTTTAAAAAAAGATTTTATTTGACAGAGAGAGAGAGAGAGAGAGAGAGAGAGAGAGAGAGAGCACGCACACACAAGCAGGGGGAAAGGCAGGCAGGGGGAGAGGGAGAAGCAGGCCCCCCCTGCTGAGCAGGAAGCCTCATGCAGGGCTTGATACCAGGACCCTGGGATCATGACCTGAGCTGAAGACAGATGCCTAACCAACTGAGCCACCCAGGCATACCCTGCCACTTTCTAATACTCCCAGTAGATCATTCTCTCCTGAGCCTTAAACTGGACCCGGTGACTGATCATTTCAGTTAGGCTTTTCCAAACACTCACTAGATCCATGACCTTCTGCCTCCCCGTCATGTTAATTCCCTGTCACAAGTTAAACTGACTGTGTTAAGTTTCTGTAGGCTGCAATGCTAAAGAAAGTCACATAACCAAATGGACTCAATCCATTCATTATAAAATACTGCTATCTGACTTTAGCTGAACATTTGGTCAATTGACAATCTTTTCTTCCTCATCCCTACTTCACTATGGCAGCTATTCTAAACATTTGTCATTTTCAAGACTGCAAATCTCCCTTCACTCTACTAGTGGATGATTTCAACAAATACACTGTGGAGATCAAAGTTATCCACAAGGGAAGGTTGTCCCTCTCCTCACCTCACAGTCTTCTCTTTGCTGTTACTGAGTCCTTCATCCCTCTCCTTGTTTCAGCAGAGTAAATAACCACTTTTATTTCCCCTTCAGCCTCTGTTGGTTTGTTTCTGTTCTTTCCGTTTTCTCTGGGACCCTGGATCCTTTGATCTTCTCCCTCTCTCTTAGATCTTCAACTTATTTTCCCTTCATGAATTCCTTCTTTTCAGTCTATATACATGCTCAAATCACCCCAATCTCAAATACAAACAATCCCCTCAAGGAACCATTCCTTTCTGTTCCCTTTATTGCTAACTGAAAGGGATACCATTTTTCAGGGCCATTTAGCCTATCCAGGATGTGAAGGAGAGTCTAGCAAGATTTACCAAAGCTGCTCACCAATACCTGTACTAATTCTCATATTAGTTCATTTCTTTCTTTTCTTTCCCCTTTGAGCCAAACAGAACACTGTGCCATCTTATTGGCTCATATCCCATCTGGGATGTAAAGGAGAGATGGGGAGGTTTTTCAAACCTGCTGAGCAAAACTTCCATCTATAGTTTCATGCAAGTACAACAATAAAAAAATCTAGATGAACCTTGAGAAGAATCTATGGCAACTAGGATCTAAGCAAGAATCAGACGCTTGGGTATAAAGAGGCTGTTTTTTTTTTTCCTTCTTCAAATGAGAATCGGGCTCTGGAATAGAAAGGAGCAAGGGAAATGAATCTCTAGAAAGAAACATCACAAAACAGGATTTGATTTCCTGTTGTTAAGAGATTTTAAAATGATAAATTCTTGACATGGATGGAGTATACTTCATAAAGACTGGGAAGCACACGTTTGCAGAGATTTAAATTTCTGATCGAGAACGGTTATGGAGAAAAATGTCTGGATAGCGTTATAAAATCAGAAGTTTATCTCTCTGAGACTGAGAACAGATCAAACAAGGAGAGGATCAAGAATACTACATGACATTTTTGGGTATTTATTTACTATGGCAACAAATCAGGAATAGAGATTTGAACTTAAAAGGGAACTATGATTTGTACCGTGGAGGCATGTTGCAACAGGTTTCAGCACTAGAATAGAAGTAACAAGGGAGAAAAAGCAGGTAGGAAAGAAATGAAGTAGCTCCATATGCAGCAGCTCTTGAATGGGGATAATTTTGCTTTCAAAGGGACATTTGGCAATACCTGGAGACATTTTGGTTGTCACAATTTGTGGGTGGCAGTGAGTGCTACTGGGATCTAGTGGGTAGAGGATAGGGATGCCACTAAACACCCTCCAAGGCACCGGACAGCCCCTCCCCCGAAATGATCTGATCTAAAATATCAATCCTGCCACAGCTGAGAAACTCTGCTCTATAGAGGAAGAAAATATCTGCGAGCCTAAGGCAGGTAGCTGAGTAAGACAGGGTGGAAAACAGAAGGAGTATTATAGTATCGATACAGTCCACCTAGTTAGAAAGGGAATGATTTGTTGTTGCAATGGCTCAGAAAACTCACAGGAGTAAGTCCTGAGAAGGGATAGAGTTAAAGGGAATTTGATTAGGAGACAGACTCTTAGTTCAAACTCTGCCTCTGCCACCTACCAATATGAGTGTTCTTGGACAAGCCACTGAAACTTTCCTTTATTTGTAAAATAGGTGTAATACATACCTTACCTCATGGGACTATGATAAAAATCAGATGTGATCTGCAAAGTGCAACCTACACGTAAGTTTTTATGAATAGGGTGGACAAACTTGGATAATTTGGATTATCTACTCAGCTATGTGAGGCTGAAGCAGAGCACCCGATAAATTCCTAATCTACTCTGATGACAATTTCTTCACTTAAAAGATACTGTGAGTGAATAAGGAAATGGCGGCTTTGGGCTTCAAGCCGACACACACAGAAGAACTGTAAGTGAAGTAAGTAAAGTGTAAGTAAAGTGATGGGAATCTGTTGGTTGGGGACCAAGGGGCATGATTATACACCAGTATGCTAGCTACTAAGAAAACAGATCTCCTAAATTCAGGAAAAAAGACAGCTAACTTTCTGGGAACAGGACGTCTAAAGAGGAAAAAAGGACAGAAGGCTTTCAAAACACAAAACTGTAATTATCTAGTCACAAATTATTCCAATAAAAAAATCGACATAGCTTCATAGAAATCAACATGGCAAGGAAACTCATATACAAAAAGAACACAGAGCATTCTAGGAAGTTCTGTTCAAACACAGGAAATTGACCACCAGCATTTCTCTCCTCTCTCTCTCCTAAAACACCACTAAATAGAATTTTAAAAGTACTCGCCCACCAGATCACAGAACATAGGAGAGAAGTATCAGTACACAGGAGGTTTCAACATTTTTTTTAGAGTACAGGTAGAGAAGCAGTAACTAACTTAGCAAGATAGAAGAAGCCTCAATCTAAAGAGCCTGCAGGGGGACAATAATGGTGACAGTGATAATAACAGCTATGCTTATACAGTGTTTACATAAGCCAGACACTATTCTAGGTACTTTATACATATTAACTCACCCTCACAACAGTCCTATAAAGTATGATTATCGCTATATTGACATATATGAGAGTCGTGGCACAAAGAGGTTAGAGTTGAGGTCCAAGGTCACACAGCTAATAAGTGGCAGGGTCAGGATTCAAATTAGGCAATCTGACTCCAAAGTCCATGGTCCTAATCTCTATGGAAATGAGCTGATTTGGTCACTTAGCCACAGCACCAGGTACATCGGAAAGAGGACAGACCTGAGGCTGAAAAGAGGGGATGGGTAGAAAATGTGTATGAGGAACTCTGGAACTCTCTCTAGTCTCTGCCCCAGAGCCATGCAACTACTGTGCTCCCCATTCTCAATCATTCCCAGTCTACTTAATGGGACTGTTTTTCTAATATCCATCCATTAAATGTCGATCTTCTCTTGAAACTGTCTTGAGCTCTCTTCTCCCTATATATACTCTCCCTATTTTATACAGCCTAGAGTTCCAATAAAAACTATAATGAATGAGTTGCAAATCTGCATCTCCAAACAAGACCTCTCTCCTGTGGCCCAAAGCTGTATTTTGATGGCCTACTGAATAACCTCCAGTGGGCTGTGCCCACAGGCATTGCAAGAAATACTGAACAAAACAGAGTTCATCTTTCAGCGCCAATCTATTTCACTTCCAGCACTGTCCTTTCTCATTTTCTTGCCATCTAACCAGTCATGCAACAAATGGCAAACCTGGGATTCTTCCTCGTCTCACCCCACACATCTGAGTCCTTTTCATCAAATACTTAGTGAATAGGTACAATGTTCTAGGCATTGTGCTAGTTATTAGAGATACAAAGATGACTAAGTCATAATCCCCGCCCTCAAAGAGTTCATAATCTAAAGGGGGAGATGGACACAAGCAAAAATAACTACAAATAGATAACATTAAAGGAAGAGATATGTATAGTAAAAATGGGTTCTCGTAAGAAGGAGTGGTAAACTTTACCTGGGAAGGTAAACGAAGGCTTCGTTAAAGATTTAAAAATTTGAGCTGAAATGTGAAGGATGACTAGAACAGTGCCAATGGAGAGAGAAGGGTAGGAAAGAAGAATGTGAGGGCATTCCAGACAGAGGAAGTAGCGTATGTCAAAACACATATTTGTGGGCGCCTGGGTGGCTCAGTGGGTTAAAGCCTCTGCCTTCGGCTCAGGTCATGATCTCAGGGTCCTGGGATTGAGGCCCACATCGAGCTCCCTGCTCAGCAGGGAGCCTGCTTCCTCCTCTCTCTCTCTCCCTACTTGTGATCTCTCTCTCTCTGTCAAATAAATAAATAAATAAACACATATTTGTGAGGAACTATGGGTTGTTCAATATCAATACAGTGCATGGTAATGAGATGGAGAGTGACAAAAAAGGTCAGAGGACAGCTAGGGAGAGATCATAAGTGCAAGACAGATAAGTCAGTCTCAGGTGTGTGTATTTATCCTGTAGGTCAGTGGTTTTCAAACAGTGCTCCTTAGAACCTTAGGAATACTGGAGGGAACCACAGAGATGCTTCCGAGTTTCTGCAACTGTAATTTGGGTTTTGTTTTTTTAAGCTTTTTTTATTGAGGTAAAATATGCATAATATAAAAGTTACCATTTTAACCATTTTTAAGTGTACATACAGTTCGGTGGCATTCAGTACATTCACACCGTTGCGTAACCATTACCACTATTACAAATATTTTAACTATTTTAAAAACTGCATTTAAACAGCTACTCCAATGTGCTATATTTCAAATCTCAACATACTGGAGTCTACTGACACATCATCTTGTGTGGCGAGGTTAGTGAAGTTTTCTGCAGTCTCCATCATTTGTGCATACATTTGACTTTTTTTGCAAGTGTGTATTTTCAGGTTGTGGCTTTGCACAGACTCTTCTCCTGGTCACACGCTCGCGTATGGAAAATTGTGCAAGTTATCATACCACTATACACAAGTTTGTTCTGAGACACCAGACAGAGGCAGCTCCTCCATTCATGCACTTCTCACTGTGTCATAGTCAATTGCATGATGCCAAATGGCTGTTTGCGACCTACACATCCACTGGTGGATGAATGAGTACACAGAATTCGGTGCACACACACACACACCCACATATATACATACACACATATACAATGGCATATTATCGAGCCACGAAAAAGAAGGAAATCCTGCCTTTTGCAACATGGATGAACCTTGAGAACATTAAGCTAAGCGAAATAAGTTAGATGGAGAAAGACAAATACTGTAGGTTCTCCCTTATAAATAGAATCTAAAAAATCCGAACACATAGAAAGAGAGTAGAATGGTGGCTGCCAGCAGCTGAGGGGTGGAAGAAATGGGGAGATGTTGGTCAAAGAATGTAAATTTCCAGCTATTGGGGTGCCTGGGTGGCGCAGTTGGTTAAGTGGCTGCCTTTGGCTCAGGTCATGATTCCAGGGTCCTGGGATCGAGCCCCGCATTGGGCTCCCTGCTCAGCTGAGAGCCTGCTTCTCTCTCTCCCTCTGCCTGCCACTCTGCTTACTTCTGCTCTCTATCTCTCTGTCAAATAAATAAAATCTTTAAAAAAAAAAACAACTTCCAGCTATTAGATGAATCAGTTCTGGGGATCTCATGTAAAGCATGGTGCCTATAATTAACAGTATTGTATTCCATACTTGATAGTTGTTAAGAGAGTAAATAAATCTTAAACGTTATCACCACACACACACACACACACACACACACACACACACACACACACACAAGGTAATTATGTGAAGGAATAGAGGTGTTAACTAAACTTATTGTGGTAATCATTTCACAAGATATATGCATATCAAATCACCACTTTGTATATCTTAAACTTACCTATGTTATATGTCAATATCTCAATAAAGCTGGAAGAAAATATTAAATGAGATAGTTTGCATGAAGAACTTAGCCAATGGCACTCAAAAAAAGTTTCAGTGCTTCTTGTAAACTCTGCAAATAACCTGTTAGGCATCTATAGTTATTACATAACATAAACTAGGAAAGATATTGCTAGTGATACAACTTTGGATTTGAATGTCCCACCATTTGAAACTCCTGGACCAGTTTAATAATTGAAGAAAATCCTGAGATTGTAAAGTAGGCTGTTAAAAAGTGTTTATAATTCACAACTACATGTCTAACATTGGCACAATCCCAAGCTTATTCAGATTTCAGCAGTTTTTACATGTACTCTGTGTGTGTGTGGTTCTGTGCAATTTTATCACACGTATAACTTCATGTAGTCATCACCAAAATCAAGATATGGAACAGTCCTATCACACATGGCTCTCTTTTGCTACCATTTATAGGCACACCTACTCTTTTACCCCAATTCCCAACCTCTATCGACCATTAATCTGTTCTCCCCTATAATTTGGCTATTTCAAGAATGTTTGTTTTTTTTAAAGATTTTATTTATTTGAGATAGAGCAAGAGCAAGTGAGTGAGAGAGAGAGAGCACAAGTCGGGGGAAGCAGCAGAGGCAGAGGGAGAAGCAGGCTCCCTGCTGAGCAGGGAGCCCAACACGGGGCTCGGGTCCCAGGACCCTTGGGTTCATGACCTGAGCCGAAGGCAGATGCCTAACCAACGGAGCCACCCAGGTGTCACCATTTCAAGAATGTTGGGTCCCGGGATCGAGTTCCATACTGGGCTCTCTGCACGGTGGGGAGTCTGCTTCCCCCTCTCTCTCTACCTGCCTCTCTGCCTACTTGTGGTCTCTCTGTCAAATGAATAAATAAAATCTTAAGGAGAAAAAAAAGAATGTTTAAATGGCATCATACAGTGTGTAACCTTTTGAGACTAGCCCCCCTTTTTTCCAACTCAGCCTAACAATAATCCATCCAAGTTGTCTGTATCAATAGTCATTCCTTTCTACTGCTGAGGAGAATTACATGGCATAGATGTTCTGTATTTTGTTTAACCTTTTGCCTGATAATGGACATTTCTATCATTTCATTTTTGGTCATTACAAATAAAGCAGCTATGAACATTTGTGTACAGATTTTTGTGTGGACATACACTTTCTCCAGGAGAAATGTCCAATAGTGCAATTGCTGTATTGCTTGATAAGAATATATTTGGTTTTAGAAGAAACTGTTTTCCAGAGTGACTGTACCTTTCTACATTCCTGCCAGCAATGTATGAGAGATCTAATTTCTCCACATTTTTGCCAGCATTTGATATTGTCACTATTTTTTCTTTTAGCTATTATGAGAGGTATGTAGTGATATCTCATTGTGGTTTTCATTTGTATTTCTTTAATGACTAAGGATACCAAACATCTTTTCATGTGGTTATTTGCCATCTGTATATCCTCTTTGGTGAAATATCTGCTTCTGTCTTTGTAGTTGGACTGTTCTTTACTATTGATTTTTCAGAATTCTTCATATATTCTAAATACAAGCCCTTTGTTGTATTGCATTTTTATCATAGAAAATTTTATGATATACCAGTTATTATAAAGAAAGAAATTGTGATTATAAACTAGCTATAATATTCTTATTGTTTGAAGATTGACTTATACAATGTTATAAATCTGAACTTATAAAATAAATTTACTTGAATATAAAACCTGTTCTTTGATTTATTTCAACTGTTAGAATTTGTTGTAAGATTTCATTTAAAAAAGAGTTCTGCTTTAAAGGGAAAGGAGATAAAAACATCTGCAGTAGATGATGGAAACAAATGAAAGTGTTTTTTGGGGGGAGGGAGAAGAAGAGGAGGGCAGAGGGAGAGAGAAAATGTTAAGCTGGCTCCATGCCCAGGGTAGAACCCAACCTAGGGCTCAATCTCATAATCCCACGATCATGGCCTGAGCTGAAATCGAGAGCTGGAAGCTTAATCAACTGAGCCACCCAGGTGCCCCACAACTGAAAGGTTTTAAAGAGGGGGTATACATGATCGAATTTGGATTTTATAAATATCACTTTGGTCATCAATTGGAAGGTAGATTTGGGAGTCACAAACTGATGTTTAAGAAACCATTTAGCAGGTTATTTTAATGGTTCAAGTGAGAGATCTCTAAGGACCGGAACAAGGGAAAAGAAATGAAGGAGAGAGGAGTCAAAGGTATTTAAGACCTAAAAATGACACGACCAAGCAATCTTTTCAAAGTGGGAGATGAAAAAGAAAGAGAATGAATACAACACGTACTCATATTCCTGGAATAAGGCAGATACACGTTCATCTGGCCAGCCAACAGTTACTGAGCACCAACTGGGTGCCAGGCACAGTGCTTGGCATAGGCGGCAGGAAAATAAGAACTGGTCTTTGCGTTTAAGGAACTCAAAGTCGAATGGGAAAAACAAATAATTACAATGAAAAGGGAGGATGCAGTGAGACTTGGCAGGGTGGCAACTGACTGGGAAGGGAAGTAATCTTCTATATGGTGATAAGGTTTTATGTTATAGGATTTTGGGTAAATGCCTTTATCAAAACCCAGCTAACATACACTTAAAATTTGTGCTTTTCATTATAAATTCCACATTAAAAAAATAAATATTAAACCCCAGTTAATAGGGCACCTGGGTGGCTCAGTGGGTTAAAGCCTCTGCTTTCGGCTCAGGTTGTGATTCTCAAGGTCCTGGGATCAAGCCCCGCATCAGGCTCTCTGCTCAGCGGGGAGCCTACTTCCTCCTCTCTCTCTGCCTGCATCTCTGCCTACTTGTGATCTCTCTCTGTGACAAATGAATAAATAAAATCTTAAAAAAAAACCCAGTTAATAACATGTAAGCTTGAATATTTAGGAGGAAGTGTACTAATGTGCGTAATTTACTTTAAAATGCATCTAAAGGGGGGACCTAGGTGGCTCAGTGAGTTAAGCCTCTGCCTTTGCTCAGGTCATGATCTCAGGGTCCTGGAATCGAGCCCTGCATCAGGCTCTCCACTCAGCAGAGAGCTTGCTTCCCCCTCTCTCTCTGCCAGCCTCTCTGCCTACTTGTGATCTCTCTGTCAAATAAATAAATAAATAAAAATCTATTAAAAATGCATCTAAAAAAGGATATGGCTTAATAAGTAGGTAGACAGATACGTAACAAAGCAAATATAGTAAAATGCTAATGGTGGAATCCAGATGCTAGGTATCGGGCTGTTCCTGTAAAATATTTTCACTTTGCTGTATTTTTGAAAAATTTCATAATAAAATGTTAGGAAAAAATACTATGGAACACCAGCTGATGGAGTGACCCGTATCAGAGGT
Source organism: Ailurus styani (assembly GCA_002007465.1). Lineage (NCBI taxonomy): Eukaryota > Metazoa > Chordata > Mammalia > Carnivora > Ailuridae > Ailurus > Ailurus styani. Next base: position 604,324 of record LNAC01000363.1, on the reverse strand, counting down.
TTCATAGTTGGGTGACATCTGAATTGTGAATCGAAATATTAGTAAGAATTGTTAGACCAAAAGGGAGCAAGAACTCAGGCATTCAATCAGGACCAACTATGAGTCAGGCACTATGCCGGGCCCTAGGGATTTAAAGATGAATAAAACACCTTTTTTTGCTTGGCTTGCTGTCAAGTCAGCCATTTTAGGAGATGACAGGATTACAGAGTTGGGATAGTGTTAGTGCAGGAAAGAGGTAAGCACGGGGTGGGGGATCGAAGGTGGTCAATGAGAGTTTCTTCAAGGGGATGAAATAGGAGCTGAGTACTGAAGGGCAAAACAAAATTAGCCATGTGAAGGCAGAAAGAAGGCATGTCTGGCAGAGGGAGCAGAATGTACAAAGAAGCATAGAGAAGAGAGAATTTGGCACATTTCGAAGGCTAAGCAGATTGCAAGGAAGGGGTGGGGAGAGGGGAAGCTAGTCACATAGGCAGGGCTAGAGCACAAAGGTCATGCCAAGCAGTGTAATACAAAGTGAGGAGCTGTGAGAAGAGCATTAAGCAGGGATACCTAGTTTAGGAAAACATCTTGGCTGCTGATTGGTAGATGGTGTGGAAGGATGCCTGGCTGAAAAAGATAGGGAAACCAGTTGGAAAGCTTGCTCTAAGCTAAGAAATGCCGAAGGCCTGAACTAAGGTAATGGTAGCAGGGTCAGAGAAAAGAAAGTGATTTGAAAGATGAAAAAGTAAGACTGAAAGAGCTCGGCGACTGATGGGATTGGGAAAAGGAGCCAGAGTGAAGGAAGAGCATGCCTTGATGCCCTGGTTTCTGACATGGGTGACTGAGGGGATGTTGGTGTTATATACTGAAGGGGATGGAAGGGCAGGTTTGACAGAGGCAGGGAGAGATGAGGAGCTCAGTTTTAGGTATGTGGAATGGGAGTGGTCTGTGGGACGTCCATGTGATGTCTCACAGGCAACCACATTTATAGGCTGAAATGCAGATGTGAGATTTGGGCTGGAGATAAGAGGTTTGGGCTGGGCAGCATATAGGCAGGAGTTATAAGCATCTAAGTGGGTGAGACCACCTAGGGTGGTGCAAAGGTGGCAAGAGATGAGCTTGAACAGTGGGAAGAGAAAGAAAAAAATCACAGAACAGAACCTGGGCTGTTGCAGGTATGAGTGGATGGAAAAAGAGTAGCCTGAAAGAGTCCTCAGAAAAGAACACACCCAGGAGTGTCACAGATCCCAGGGAGGAAGGAGACTGTCCAGAGGAAGGGGCAGGGTATCGAACATTGTGGGGTCACCAAGTAAGAAAAGGACTAAAAAGAGCCTAATCGGCCAGTTTTTCAGGTCACTAGGTGACCTCAGCAGGGACAGTTTCAATGGGATGAAGATGGAGGGCTGGCAAAAAGGCAGAATGAAAGGTAAAAGGCAAAGAACAGTAGTACGAGGAGGACGAAGGATTTTGTTCTGTCTTAAACTGGGAAAAACACATTAGAACGCTTCTATGCTGGGGGGCGAGAGAAAGCCAGTAGACAGGGAGAGGTTTAAAAGCACAGGAGGAATGGGGCGCTTGATGGAACCAGATTTGCAAGGCAGTGAGTGGAGAGGGGAAAAACCCAGCAGAGAACATACAAGTACAACGGCACAGAGCTCTGAAATAAGAGTGCTATTTGGAAATGATGAGTAGCTGTGGTTGGAACCTTGTAGTCCGTAGGCAAGTGATGGGAGATCACGCTGGAAATCTAGAGGGGCCAGAAATTGACGATGAAATCCCCTGGTACCATACAAACTCAAGGTGAAAAAAAAAAAAAACATTAGAAGGTGAAATGGTTACCAGGGCCACATCGAAAATCTAAGACTTCTAGTTGGACCTGGAAAGATGGCTCTACTGCAGACAGCTTGATGGGAGAGGAGAGGACGGCTGCATTCCGGGAGAGAAGAGTGCTGTGCTGAAGTACAAGGAAGCCAGAATTAGCAGGGCATGCTGTGAAGGCTGCATGGCCGGGGTGGAGTGTGGGCAGAGGGAGCTGTGAAAGACAGCTGAGGAGGTAGGCTGAGACCGGGGCCTAAGGGTCTGGAAGGCCTGGCGATGGAGTTTAGGCTTCATCCTGTAAGAGGTGATGTGCCACTTCATTTCTAATCAGGGAAAGCACCGTGTACAGAGTGGGATTTTAAGGAGGCTAATGTAGGTATGGTATTTAGAATGGAATGCCTCCTAGGAGCCGAGGTATGAGGAGGCTCTTCACCAGGTATGTGGGGCGAATGCACGGACTTTGTAGAGGGAGCAGGAACAGACTGGAAGTGGGCGCATCTCTCTAATATCGCTAAGGAAGAACTAACAGCAGGTAGTGGGTACTCATTCCTAATCGAGGAGATCATGCTGGGTGCAATAATTGGCATAAGGGATTAGGAAGAAGAAAAAGGAAAAGAGAAGGAAAAGGAATAGTTTGAGCTAGAGAAAGAACTGAGAGAATGATGATTTATAAACCAGAAGTTTCAAGAAGGGTATGTTTGAACGTCAATGCCACCAAGAGTTCAGGTAAGTTGGCCACTGGAAAAAAAACAGTTCATTTTGGTAATTAAGATATCACTGATAACCTTTTACATAGTGGTTTTAGCAAGGTGGATAAAGATAGACTACCAAGAGAGTGAATCAGCTTCTTAGGTAGACAAAAATCAATATTAAAAAATAAATTTTATTTCCATATACAAAAAACAAAGTTAGAACATAAAATTTTTAATATTCTTCTTAGGCTATTTACATGGGTTTGTTCAATTTGTGAAAACTCAGCAAGCTATTTGCTTATATGTAATTTCCTGGTTTTAAAGATTTTATTATTTATTTATGGGGGGGCAAGTGGTGGGAGGAGCAGAGGGAAAGGGATAAGCAGACTCCATGCTGAGCGTGGAGCCCAATGCAGGCCCCGATCTCACCACCCTAAGATCATGATCTGAGCTGAAATCAAGAGTTGGACATGTAACCAACTGAGCCACCCAGGCGTCCCAATTTCCTAGTTTTATATTACACTTCAATAAAAAAGTTTTTAAAATATCACTTCTAAACCCATAACTCTATGGTCAATTAATCTTCAAGGAGCAGGAAAGAATATCCAATGGGAAAAGGATAGTCTCCTCAAAAAATGGTGTTGGGACTGGCCAGCAATATGCAGAGAATGAAGCTGGACAACTTTCTTACACCATACTCAAAAATAAATTCAAAATGGATTAAAGACCTAAATGTGAGACCTGAAACCATCAAAATCCCAGAGAGCACAGGAAGGAATCTATTTGACATCGGCCATAGCAACTTCTTTCTAGATACGTCTCCAGAGGCAAGGGAAACAAAAACAACAATAAACTATTGGGACTTCATCAAAATAAAAAGCTTCTGCACAGCCAAAGAAACAATCAACAAAACTAAAAGGCAACCTACGGAATGGAAGAAGATATCTGCAAATGGCACAGCCATTAAAGGTAGTAGCCAAAATATAAAAAGAATTTATAAAACTCAACACCCCCAAAAGAAATAATCCAATTAAAAATGGGCAGAAGACATGAATAGACATTTCTCCAAAGAGGACATCCAGATAGCTAACAGACAGGTGAAAAGATGTTCAACATCACTCATCATCAGGAAAATGCAAACCAAAACTACAAGATACAAACTCACACCTGCCAAAATGGCTAAAATCAACAATGTGAGAAACAACAGGTGTTGGTGAGGATGTGGATAAAGGGAACCCTGGTACGCTGCTGGTGGGAATACAGTATGGAGGTTCCTCAAGAAGTTAAAAATAGAACGACCCTATGATCCAGCAGTTATAGTACTGGGTATTTACCCAAAGAATACAAAAACACGAATTCAAAGGGATACATGCACCCACCCCTATGGTTATAGCAGCATTATCTACACTAGCCAAATTATGGAAGCAGTCTAAGGGTCCATCAGTTGATGAATGGATAAAGAAGTGATACACACACACAATGAAATTTTTATTCAGCTACAAAAAAGGGTGAAATCTTGCCATTTGCAAGGATGTGGATGGAGCTACAGAGTATAATGCTAAGCAAAATAAGTCAGTCAGAGAAAGACAAATACCAAATGATTTTACTCATAGGAGGAATTTAAGAAACAAGTGAGCCAAAGGGAAAAAAGGAGAGAGCGAGACAAACCAAGAAACACATTCTTAATTATAGAGAACACACTGACAGTTACCAGGGGTGGGAGGGAGGATGGGTTAAATAGGTGAAGGGGATTAAGGACTGTACTTTTCTTGATAAGCAGCAGGTGATGTATGGAATTGTTGAATGACTATGTTGTACACCTGAAACTAATAGTATATCACTGTACATTAACTGGAATTAAAATAAAAGTTTAAAAATATATCACTTCTAATACTGTCAAAATACAAATTACCTATGAATAGAACAAAAGATGTGTAAGATTACTACAGGGAAAATTATTGAGAAATATTAAAGAAGTCCTAAATAAATGGGATGATATATTATGGACATAGATTTGGAAGACTTAATTTGATTTAATGAAATAGAGTGCCCAGAACCAGACCAAGGCAAATTTGGGCCTTAATATATGACAGATGTGGCACCGCTCAGCGGCGGGGGAAGGACAGACTTTTTATTAAATAGTTCTAGGACAAATGGGTATTTATGTGGAAAAATGAAATTGGACCCCCACATCATCCCATGTACAGAAAAAAGTTCTAGATGAATTAAAGAGTTAGATGTGAAAGGCAAAACTGTGAAGCTTCTATTAGATAATCTAGAAGAGTGTTTTCAGTCCTTGCAGTACTGAAGTATTTCTTTTTTTTTAGATTTTATTTATTTATTTGACAGAGAGAGACACAGCGAGAGAGGGAATACAAGCAAGGGGAGTGGGAGAGGGAGAAGCAGCCTTCCTGCTGAGCAGGGAGCCTGATGTGGGGCTCGATCCCAGGACCCTGGGATCATGACCTGAGCCGAAGGCAGACACTTAATGACTGAGCCACCCAGGTACCCCAATACTGAACTATTTCTTAAACAGGACACAAAATAAAGGAATCATAAATGAAAAAGGAGTGAAAAGACAAACCAGAGATGAGGGAGAAGATATTTGCAAAACATGTGGGAATGGGGAAGTTTGCAATAAATATAACTGAACAGTGACTAGAATCTATAGTATATAAAAAACTACTTTTTAAAATCAGTAACAAAAAGACACAATAGAAAAATGGGCAAAACTAGGACAGGTATTTTATAGAAAAGAAAATGTATGTGGCCAGGGTGCCTGGGTGGCTTCGTCGGTTAAGCGTCTGCCTTTGGCTCAGGTCATGATCCCAGGGTCCTGGGATAGAAAAGCCCCACATCGGGCTCCCTGCTCTTCAAGGAGTCTGCTTCTCCATCTCCTTCTGCTCCTCCCCCACTCATGCTCTCTCTCTCCTCTCTCTCAAACAAATAAAATCTCTTAAATAAAAGGAAAGCAAATGTATGTGGCCAAAAAAGCACAGAAGAAGGTGATCAACCCTTTTAGTCACTGAAGTAATGAAAATTAAAACCACTATGAGGTTTATCACTCCACACTCACTAGATTGGCAAAAATTTTAAATTCTGACCAGTGTTGGGGAATGTGGAGCTACAAGGACTTTCATACCTTGGAACACTTTGTAAGACAGTTGGGTATGTACCCTATGACCCAGTAGTTTTATTTCTCAGTATATACTCCAGGAGATCCTTTTTTTAAAAAAGATTTTATTTAAATTCAAGTTAGTTAACATATAGTGGATTACTAGTTTCAGGTGTAGAATTTAGTGATTCTTCAGTTGCATTATAACACCCGGTGCCCTCCTTAATGTCCATCACCCAGTTACCCGTCCCCTCACCCACCCTCCCTCCCCACCTCCAGCAACTCTCAGTCTATTCCCTATCGTTAAGAGTCTCTCATGGCTTGCCTCCCTCTTTGTTTGTTTACTTATTTTAAAAGATTTTATTTACTTGACATAGAGACAGCATAAGCAGGGGGAGCAGGAGGCAGAGGGAGAGGGAGAAGCAGGGTCCCCGCTGAGCAGGGAGCCTGATGTGGGCCTTGATCCCAGGACCCTGGAATCATACTTCAACCAAAGGCAGATGCTTAACTGAGCCACCCGGGCACCTCTCACTCTCTGTTTCTATCCTATTTTATTTTTCCTTCCCTTCCCCTACGTTCATCAGTTTTGTTTCTTACCCCAGAAAATTCTTACACGTGTGCCTCAAGATATATAAACACAAATGTTCATAAGGATGTTGTTAATAATACCCCCAAACTGGAAACAAATGAACTCTCCATCAACAGTAGAAAGAATAAATAGTGGTATAGTCATATAATGGAATGGTATACTGAAATGGAAAAAAGGAATCACAGCTATATGCAACATAGATGAATCTCTCACACACGATGTTGAATGGAAGATGTAAGACACAGATAATTACATACAGCATGATTCTATTTATATAAAGTTTAAAAATAGAACAAAAATATGCTACTTTGATATTTATATAAAGGTGGCACTACCATCAAGGAAAGCAAGGGAATTCCCATCATGAAAGTCAGAATGGTTACCTCTAGAGGGAAGGGAGGAGGTCATGACCTGAGAGGGGTATATACAGGTGCTGGAAACCTTTTGTTTTTCAACCTATGTGGTACTTACATGACTGTGTACTTTATCATTATTCATTGAACTATATACATGATCTATGCAATTTTCTGTATGTATGCTCTCTCTCAACAAAAAATGTAACTAAGAGTGAATCACATGTGTTGCTAAGCAGTGTTAACTTTTCTGAGAAGCTTGGCTCTAAAGGGAGGGAGATAGGGTAGCAGTTACAGGAGGATTCAGGAATGAAGGAATTTGGGTGCATATGTTCACCAAAATACATATACAAGAATATTCGTGGCAGCACTATTCATAACAGCCCCAAACTGGAAAATACCCAAATGCTCATCCAACAGTAGGAAGGATAAATAATACTGTGGTATAGTCACCGATAGAATATGCAAAGTGATAAAAATGAATAAACAACTACATGCAATAATATGGATTAATCTCAGAAGCATAATGTTGAGTCAGGGTTACTAGATTTAGCAAAAGAAAAAAAAACACAGGACATCCAGTTAAATTTGAATTTTAGATAAATGATGAATCATTTTGCACAGAACACACTTATATTAAAAATGATTAATCATTTATCTGAAATTTGAATTTAACTGGCCATCTTATATTTTCTCTGGCGACCTTTCATTGAATGAAAGAAGTCAGACACAAAGGTTACCCTTTGGGGAAGCTAGAGACTGGAAGCATGCATAAGTGGTACTTCTGGGATGCTTGTAATATTGTTTCTTGACCACCACTTATCCATCAAACTGTGTAATTATGATTTGGGGATTTTTCTGCATGTATATTATACTTCAATTAAATAATCTATGTCATCCGTCTGTAATTTATTTATAATCTATCTGGCAACGATATGAATATGTTTTATATTCAAAGTCACAACAAAAAATAGAGATAATCTTAACAAGAAATGTACAGCACCCACATTGAGTAAAGGGAGAGAAATACTTTGAATGGGTGATTTAATCCAGAATATAAATGGTCTATAAATATACAAGTATGTTCAACTCCACTAATAACTATAGAAATGAAAATGAGATGCCATTTTTCACTTATCAAATTGGTAATAATACTTAGAGAAGTTAGAAAACTTTAGAAAAATGAATAATCTCATGCCTTCATGGGAATTTGGTAGTATATTTAAAAAATTCAGATGGAGTTTGGGAAGATGGTAGGTTAAAGATATCCCAGAATTCCTTCTAGTCCCAAATCTGAGCCATCCACTCTGTTCTTAGCCAAGCAGGTGTGCTGTAATCAGCCAAGAGAATGAAGTCACAGGATGGGTCTGAGACCATATAGTAAGGGGTGATGCAGAGTTTTTCATCTCTGGAAGAAAACAGAACTCTGAGCCAAGGGCTTTGGGTCTGAGGTGCTAGAGCCAAGTTACAAAGATGAGAACATGGCTTCAGGTGAAGGCTTGGCCTGCAGGACTCTATGCATTCCTAGGGGACAGTCGATATTGTCTGTGTGAGCACGCCAGGTTTCTCTGGATCTGAAAATGCTGAGAAGAGACTAAAGCATTGGGTTGGATCCTCTTTATCTTGAGATGAGGACAGCACGAAGGAACAAGATACAGAGAGGCTTTCTCTCGACACCTCCCAAGGGTGTGAACAGCTTGCTGACAACGTGCTTGCGGCTGTAGTACTGGCTCATGGGCAGAAACCACTGGGCCTTTTCCACTCACACAGCTGCTAGGACTTAAGGCACCTGAGCCCCAATGAACAGACAAAGGAAAATACAATCCACATAAGGGGACTCCGAAGCCAAAGAGAGGCCAAGTGGAACACTTAGAATAGGCCTTTAATGAAACAGAGTTGCTGAAAAGAAACAGACAATTCGAGCTTCGAAAAGATCTCCCTCAGAGAGTAAAGGAGAGCATCAAATAGACTTTTTGGAACTAAAAGAATGAAATACTATTTACCAAAACCAGTAGCAATTATCACTCCAAATATTAAAACACTGAAACCATGCCAATGAAAATCAGAAACTAGATCCTCCTGAAGAAGGCAACTTTATAAGCTCACGGCGTATACTTCAACATCTTTCTCCTTGCTAATGAACAAAAACTAAGAGAATTAATAATAGGAATAAATACTGGCAAAGAGATCATTTTCTTCTTGCTAGTATGATTTTATACTGAGAAAACACAACACTCAAGTTAAAAAAAACTTAGAACAGAGCTATATGTATCAGGATGAATGACTCTCACAAACGAAAAACAAAACAGTGACAAAAGAACACATACAATATGAAACACATTATGAAAAGTTTAGAAACAAGCAAAATGCCACTGCATATTGCTAAGGGATACAAGAATAAGGAAATGAATGGATAAGATAAACACAACATTCCGAATGGTAGTTAAAGTCACTCCCCGACCTGTCTAATGTAACCTTACCACTGGACTGACACGGCTCTGGCAAAGATTACCTAAAACCTCAGTGGCCATCTGTCTCATCTCAGTCCTCATCTTATGTAACCACTCTGAAGCATCTGACACAGGTGACAGTCCCTCTTTTCTAGAAACTCTTACCTTGGTTTTTAAGCTACTACTATCCTCCTGTGCCTCTTCAAACTCTTTAATTGGCTCATTTACTCCTGACTAATATTTAGTGTTGGCTGTCTTATCTTGTCTTTTTCTACACAACTCTCCCTGGGCAACCTCACCCATACATTCCAAACATTTATATCCAGTCCAGATGCTGCTTCTTTTTTTAAAAAAAGTTTTATTTATTGGGGCGCCTGGGTGGCTCATTTGGTTAAGTGTCTGCCTTCAGCCCAGGTCATGATCTCAGGGTCCTGGGATCCAGCCCCACATCAGGCTCTCTGCTCAGCAGGAGGTGTGCATCTCCTATTCCCTCTGTGCTCTTGCTTTCTCTCTCTCTTAATAATAAAATACTTTTAAGAAGTTTTATTTATTTATGTTATCTCTATGCCCAATGTGGGGCTTGAACTCAAGACCCCAAGATCAAGAGTCACATGCTCCTCTGACTGAGCCAGCCAGGCGTCCCCCAGACGTTGCTTCTAAGCTCTAGTTTTGAATTTCCCATTTCCTCCTGGACTTTTCCAATATGCACTTCAGATCTGACATGTCCAAAATCAAACTTACGATCTTTCTGCAGTCCACTCCCTATATACCGATGTCTTATTTTCTTGCTAATTTCCTTCAGCTAATGGCATCTCCCACTTGATCGAAAGCCATGATTTTGTCATAAACTTTTCTGCCTCACAAATCAAATCTACTTGAGTATACCGCCTTCCTTCACCCCCAATAATGCAATAAGTAACAAATTTCTAATGGGCCCTATCTATCCTCTGAAAATAGCCAAGAGGGGCTAGCAACTTTCTTAGCTCTTGATAGTTAGAAAATGATTCCCTCCGACAGTGAGGAACTTGACTTTGGGAAGGATATTTTGCTAACTAAAGAAAACTTAAGGGCGCCTGGGTGGCTCAGTGGGTTAAAGCCTCTGCCTTCGGCTCAGGTCATGATCTCAGAGTCCTGGGATCGAGGCCCACATCGGGCTGTCTGTTCAGCAGGAAGCCTGCTTCCTCCTCTCTCTGTCTGCCTCTCTGCCTGCTTGTGATCTCTCTCTCTCTCTCTGTCAAATAAATAAATAAAATCTTAAAAAAAAAAGAAAACTTAATCCTGCTGGGACAAGCCACACCCCGAGAGCCTTTTCCACCCCCCAAATCTACCTCAAATGTTGACAAGCACCCTGGCCAGCTCCAAGAGCTGTTCTTAGTTCATTGGACTTGTCTATAAATAACAGTAGGGCCCCATCCTCCTTATTAACCACCATCTAGAGCAAGTGAAACACAGAAGATGGAATCCATAATTATTAAAAGGAATACCAGGAATACCAGGAATTACAATGCTTATTTTGCATATATGAGTTCACTTAATCCTCACATTTCTGTAGGGGTATATATTCAAGTCCTATTTTACAAACGAAGAAATTGAAGTTATGAACTCAGAATGTGAACGCAAAACTCTAATGTAAATGAATGAAAATCCTTTGAGAGCCACTTAAAGTCTTTGAAGATGCTGCCAAGAGACAAGCCACCAACCACCCGTGAATCTATCACTGGTGGACTGGAAACTGCAAAATCCTTGAGAGATTGAAAGCAGATGTATAAGGCTAACAGAAGAAAAAAAATATACAGGAGAGAACTGCTGTGAAAAGGTGGCACCAACACTAGTGGTAGTATAGACTCGAAGATAGTGAATTCAGATAGAGCAAACTGGAGGGAGCCTTGGGTTGTGGTACCACAGTAGGAGTAGGCCACTGGCTTGGTAGCCAATGACATGGCAGGAATAAGTCCAAACACAAACATGAAAATATGCAGGAGAAAACCCTTTGTTTAAAGAGGACATCGATCGGGTACGAATTAATGAATGAATGAAATCAAGCTATATGACTTAGATAAGGGATGCAAAAAGACACACCAGGCAACAGCTAACAAAGAGAAAGTAAGTGAAAACATATTAATTGGATAAAATAGATATAATCCTCTGAGAATATATATGCCATGATACTTTATGAAGCTAGGAACTCAGCTTCAAGATATATAACTGTAATGACATTGTATAGTGACAGATGGTAACTATACTTATCGTGGTGAGCGCTGAGTAATGCATAGGAGTGCTGAATCACTATGTTGTACACCTATTGAACCTAATATAACATTGTATGTCAACTATACTTCAATAATAAAAACACAATAGCTGCAAAAAAATGTGTGTGCGTATAATGCATAAAAATGCATATATATAATGCATAAATACAAGGAGAAATTGACAAATCCTTGGTCATATTGTCACAAAATAACATTAAATAAATAACAAGAAAGAACATGAAAGAGCCAAATAATATAAAGAGTTTATCTCAATAGGCAGATACAGAACTACATACCCAACAGAAAATACACTTTTTTCAAATATACATGGAATATTAACACAGACCAAATAAGAATCAGGACAAATTTCAAAAAGAAATCACACACATTCTTTGATCACAATGCAGTAAATCAGAAATAACAATGGGATACATAAAAACACCTTCTACATAACTCTTAGGTTAAAGGAAAAATGAAAATGGAATTATCTACTTTAGAAATTAATAGAGGGTTATTTCTCAAAATTATAAGATTATAGCTGGTGGTACTTAGAAGAAAATGTATAGTTTTAAATGTATCTTTTTAGAGAAGAACAATTGTAAACAAATGAGTTATGCTACCAAAAGAGAAATAATCAAATGGCATACTCAAATAAAAGCAAAAATCAATCCTGAATGTAACTTAGCCTCTATATCCAGTTACCAATTCGTTGGAAATACAGAGGAACAAGAAATATGTTAAAACTACATGGGGAGGGCACCTGGGTGGCTCAGTGGGTTAAAGCCTCTGCCTTCGGCTCAGGTCATGATCTCAGGGTCCTGGGATCGAGGCCCGCATCGGGCTCCTTGCTCAGCAGGGAGCCTGCTTCCTCCTCTCTCTCTGCCTGTCTCTCTGCCTACTTGTGATCTGATTTCTCTCTGTGTGTGAAATAAATAAATAAAATCTTAAAAAAAATGGGGATATGCAATTAGCAAAATGCAGACTACGAGAAATTCCATAAGACAACTTGATTTAATAAATAAATTGAGAAGGTTGAGGGGTATAGAGAGATGGAGGAGGTATCTACAGATTAAAAGAGACTTAAAAGAACCTATCAAGTAATATCAATGTATGGCCTTTTTTAGATCCTGATCCAAATAAATAAAGTCAATGAGACTATTGGACAGGTGAACACTGACTAGATATCTGATGATGCTAAGGAATTATTAATAATTTTTAGGTGATTATATTCTTAAAAGAGTTCTTATTTCTTTCAAATACAAACTGAAATATATAAGACATATCTGGGATTTGCTTCAAAATAATATCAGAGGGAGAAAGTGGTTAGCATACAGATAAAACAAGGTTGGTCATAAATTTGTCATTGTTGAAACTATATGACAGGTATGTGGGGGGTTCATTATACCATCTTGACTTCTTGAAAAGCTTTTAAAAAAAGAGAAGAGTGGGCGCCTGGGTGGCTCAGTGGGTTAAAGCCTCTGCTTTCGGCTCAGGTCATGATCTCAGCGTCCTGGGATCGAGGCCCGCATCGGGCTCTCTGCTCAGCAGGGAGCCTGCTTCCTCCTCTCCCTGTCTGTCTGCCTGCCTCTCTGGCTACTTGTAGTCTCTCTCTCTGTGTCAAATAAAATAAATAAAATCTTTAATAAATAAATAAATAAATAAATAAATAAAATAAAAAAAGAGAAGAGCTAAGCTTTCAATGCAGGAAGCAATACAATGAATATAACAAAACAACTTAGGAGGAAGTCATTAATAGAGAGTAAAAAAATAAAATATAGGAAAAGGAGAGTTAATCAACAAATCTGTCAAATGTGGTAGAAAAATTAGAGAAGATATATAATAATCAATGAACTAAAAGTAGAGACATAATTATAGATATGGAGATTAAAGATATAGCATTAATATATATGCAAAATTATGCCAATAAATTTGACAATCCAGACAAAGGGAATAATTCTCTAAGAAAATGTAAATTACCAAAATTGGCCCCAGATATAGAAAATCTAATATCCAAGAAAACTTCAAAGATAATTCCCATGTTATATAAACTGTATCAGAGCATAGAAAAAAAATCAAAAGCTTCCTGACTCATTTTATACAGTTGGCAAAACCTTCAAACCAATACTGGACAAAAGGAGCACACACAGAATAAAAGTTATAGGCCACTCTCTCATAGGAACATATATGTAATTGTCCTAAATTGAAAACTAGTACATGAAACTCAGCAATGTATAGAAAGAATAATTTATCATGGTCAATAGGGGATAATCAAATGATAGAAAAGTTATTTTTATAATTTAACAATAGGTTAAAAGAAGAAAAACTACATGATCATTAATTCCCAATCAATGATAAAGCTCAACATTCATTTCTTTTTTTTTTTAAAGATTTTATTTATTTATTTGACACAGAGAGAGAGATTACAAGTAGGCAGAGAGGCAGGCAGAGAGACAGGGAGAGGAGGAAGCAGGCTCCCCGCTGAGCAGAGAGCCCGATGTGGGCCTCGATCCCAGGACGCTGAGATCATGACCTGAGCCGAAAGCAGAGGCTTCAACCCACTGAGCCACCCAGGCGCCCTCAACATTCATTTCTTATTTTAAAAATATGTACTTCTGGGGTGCCTGGGTGGCTCAGTTGGTTAAGTGTCTGCCTGCGGCTCAAGTCATGATCCCAGTGTCCTGGGATTGAGTCCTGCATCAGGATCCCTGCTCAGTGGGGAGTCTGCCTCTCCCTCTGCCTCTGCCCCATGCTTGTGCTCATGCTCTCTCTCTCTTAAATAAATAAATAAATAAAATCTTTTTAAAAAATAACAAAACCCTAAATATATGTACTTCTTAGCAAACTAGGAATAAAAAGTCACTACCTTACCTTGATAAAAGATATCTGCCAGTACTGTAGTGATAATTAACGGTAAAACACTAGCAACATTCTGGCTAGAGTAAAAACAGAAAAAAATGAGTATGGCTACTCTCACTGGTACTATTCAATCTTGTATTGAAAAAAGAAATAAGGTATAAATGTTAGGAAGAGGCCAAAGTGTCTACTTGAACATACTATGAATATCCACCTAGAAAATCTAAGAAACACAACTGACAAATGATGAGAAACTAAGAAAGCACAGTGCCTGGGTGGCTCAGTTGGTTAAGCGTCTGACTCTTGATTTTGGCTCAGGTCATGACTTCAGGGTTGTGAGATTGAGCCCCACATCAGGCTCTGTGCTGGACATGGAGCCTGCTCGAGATTCTCTCTCTCCCTCTCCTTCTTCTCCTCCCACCCTTACTCGCACTCAAGCTCAATCTCTCTTAAGAAAAAGAAATTAAATTAATTTTTAAAAGAAAATAAAACAGAAAAAGATATTCAAAACAGCAACACAAACTATAATGTTCTAGAATATGCCTACCAAGACAAGTGGTGTAAGAATTACACCAAGAAACCTGCAAAAGCTTACTGAAAGACATAAAAGACTTGAGTATATGTGGAGAGATCCTGCTCCTGGATGGGTAGGCACAATTCTCAAGTTAATCTATTCATTGAATTCAGATTTTATGCAATTTGTGAATTTTTCATAGAACTCGACAACCTGATTCTAAAACTTATCTGGAAGAGAAAATAATCAAAATGGTTCCAATAAAAGAAAAGCGAGGAGAAACTTGCCCTTCCAGAGATGAAAATATACTATAAACTACACCTATTAAAGGTTTAAGAATAAACAGATACACTAATAGGGCAGAATAGAGTCCAGAAAGAGAACAGACACATATCAACTCAATACACCACAATACTAATTCAAGTCAGTGGCAAACGGACTTCTTTTTAGTACATGTTGTTAGAACAACTGCATATCCACATGAAGTTGGGGAAATGATCTTTAACCCCTATCTCACTTTATAACCAAAAATTAATTCAAGATAGATTACAGAATTATGTAAAAGCTAGAGCTATAAAGCTTCAAGCAGAAAACATTGGAGATTATCTTCATGACTTTGGGTAAGCAAAGATTTCATGGACAAGACTTCAAGCACTCTAAGCATTAATAAAAAGAAATGGTAAACCGGATTTCATAAAAATTAAAATTTCTGCTCATCAAAAGACATCATTAAAAAGACAGACAAACCACAGGCTGCAAAAAAATATTTGTAACATACATTCTCTGACACTTGAATCCAGAATATATAAAGAACTCCCATAAATCATCAATAAAAAGACGAATACTTTAATTTGTTAAAATGGGCAAAAGACTTGAATGGACACTTCAAAAAAGAAGATACATGAATAGATAGTAAGTACATGAAAAGAGGCTCAACACTGTCATCTTTGAAATACAAATTAAAACCACGATAAGATGTCATGTGACACTCTAATGTTTCTAAGACATCTTTTTAAATTAAAAAAAATATTTTTTTAAAAGATTTTACTTACTTTTGACAGAGTGGGGGGGAGCACAAGGAGAGTGGGAGAAGGAGAAGTAGGCTTCCCGCTGAGCAGGGAGCCCAATGCAGGGCTCTATCCCAGGACCCTGGGATCATGACCTGAGCTGAAGGCAGATGCTTAACGACTGAGCCACCCACATGCCCCATAAGGCATCTTTTTTTTAAAGATTTTATTTATTCATTTGGGAGGGAGAGACAGAACAAGTGGAGGGGTAGAAGGAAAGGGAGAAGCAGACTCCCCCCTTAGCAGAAAGCCCGTTGTGGGACTTGATCCCGGGACTCAGAGATCATGACCTGAGCAGAAGGCAGATGCTTGACCAACTGAGCCACCCAGGAACATCATCTTCGAAGATGTGATAAACTGGAACTCTCATACATTGCTGGGATATGAAACGGTATAAACTACGTTAGAGAACTATTAGGCACTTTCTTAAAAAGTTAAAAATACATATCTACCTCCTCCATTCTGATGTATTTACCCAAGAGAAATGAAAACATATATTAACAAAAAGACCTGTATGTGAATGTTCAAGGCAGCCTTGTTCCTAATAGCTAAAAACTGGAAATAACTCAAATTTCCATCTACAGGAGAATGAAAAAAACAAGTAGTGGTATAATCATATAATGGAATACTACTTAGCAACACAGAGGACCACATTATTAATCAAAGCAAGAAATGGATAAATCCCCCCCTTAAAATCCTAACTACATTATGCTAAACAAAAGAAGCTAGGAACAGGGCGCCTGGGTGGCTCAGTGGGTTAAAGCCTCTGCCTTTGGCTCAGGTCATGATCTCAGGGTCCTGGGATCGAGGCCCGCATCGGGCTCTCTGCTGAGCAGGGAGCCTGCTTCCTCCTCTCTCTCTGCCTGCCTCTCTGCCTACTTGTGATCTCTCTCTCTCTGTCAAATAAATAAATAAATAAATCTTAAAAAAAAGAAGCCAGGAACATAAAAATTATATGATTTCATTAATACGAAGTCTAAGAACATGCAAAATTAATCCATGGTGACAGAAGTCAGAAAGAAAGTGGTTGCTTAAGGTGGAATGTGGGTAGGGTGGATTGACTGGAAAGGGGTACAAGGGAACTTTGTGGAGTAGATGGAAATGTTTCTTTCATATCATGTTTTGGGTGACAGTTACACCCAAACTTGATGATAAGTACATATACAACTATCAAAACTCAACAAACTGAATATTTAAAATACGTGTGTTTTATTGCATATATGTTTAACCTCAAGGAAAAAAAATAGGAAAACATACCGATAATATGAATGAAAATATTACAAAGTTAAAAAATGAGACTGAGAAAAATATATGTAATATACATAACAAGGTATTAATATCTATAATATATAAACAACCTCTGAAGTCAACAAAAAACATAATCTGAAAGAAAAAAATAAGCTAAGGGTATGAACAGACAATTCACAGAAATGGCAAGAGAAATGGCCAATAACATGAAAAAATGCTCAGTTTCACAAGTAATTGGGGGAAATACAAATTTTAAAAAATAACATGTAGTGTTCAAGATAGAAATAAGAAAGGTCCATAATATCTAATACTGTCAACAGTACAGGGAAACATTCTCGTATAGTGTAGGTAGCACACATACTGGGACAGATATTTTAGAGAACAATATTTAGCAGTATTTAAAATCTCAAATGTGTATGCCCTTTACCATAGCAATTCCTCTTCCCGGTATATAATCTAGAGAATACTTTCAAATATATATCTCATACAAGACATACTGAGATATCATTTTGAAATAGGTAGAAACTAGACAACCTAAATGTCATTCAAAAGAGGAATAAATAAACAAGATAGACTTTGTACACTGTGGAATCCTATATGGCAGTCATAAAAATGAGGCAGATTCATATAGAGGTACAAAAAAATTTCAAAGATATTATTTTTAAAACTTTTTAAAAAGACTTTATTTATTTGACACAGACAAAGAGAGTACAAGTAGGCAGAATGGTAGGCAAAGGGAGAGGGAGAAGCAGGTTCTCTACTGAGCAGAGAGCCTGATGTGGGCTCGAACCCAGGACCCTGGGATCATGACCTGAGCCAAAGGCAGACACTTAACCGACTGAGCCACTCAGGCACCCCTCAAAGATATATTATTAAGAGACAAAAGGAGATTGAAAAATAGTATGTGGGTGATAGCATTTGTCTTTAAAAACAATAGGGGAACATCAGGTAATAAAAAAAAAACAGGCAGGTGAAAGTGGTTACCCCTAGATTAGGATTGGGAGGGAAATCAAGGTGGGGGGGTGAGGCGGGTAGAAGTGGGGGGCATGGTTTATCTTCATCTGCACTGCTTGTGTTTTATATTAGGAATTTATTCATGTATTGTGTCATTCAAAGGCAATAAATTAATTTAGCGATACCAAAATTTTAAAGGCATATAACACATATATTACTACATGTACATGCCACTTTTGTATAGAAAAATATCTGGTGATGATACACACCAAACTTAGTAGTGACAATTAAACAAGAGCCTGCTTGGAAACTTAAAAGGAAGATGTGGGGAATGGAGTGTCCACAGGAGGCTTTAAAAAGCTCTGATATATTTCTGGAGATCTAGAAAGCCGTGTGCATGCTCAGGAAAGACCTAAAGAGCCCTTATCTTGCACCCCAGCTGACACTGCGGCCCTGTTCAAGAAGTGAAGACTAAGAGTTGTAGAGAGCCTGAGTATTAGAGACAAGCCCCAACACATAACACAGAGCCCTAGGCAAATGCAGAAGAGTTACAGGTCAAGGCATTTAAGAAGTCTGAGACAAATCAGTAGCTAGCTAACTACTAAAGTAACTAAGCACACTTCTGTGACTGCACACTACAGGGAATTATAGAATTAGTTCAAGAAAGTCACTAAACATACAAAAACAACAAATTAGGTTTATTCTAGGAATAGGAGATTGGTTTAACATCCAAAAATCAATTAATGCAATAAACTGTATCAAGAGAACAATGAACAAAAATATTGTGATGATGTCAATAGATGGTGAAAAATCATTTGACAAACTCACGATAAACACACTCAACAAACTAGGTATAGACAGAAATTCCTCATCCTGGTAGGGGAATCTATGAAAACCCCACACCTAACATCATACTTAATGGTAAAAGACTGAATGCTTTTCCCCTAAACTCAGAAACAAGACAACAATATCCATTCTCACCATTTCTATTCAACATTGTCCTGGAGGTTCTAGCCAGGACGATTTGGCAAGAAAAAGGAAATAAAGGCATCCAGACCAGCAAGGAAGAAGGAAAACTATCTCTGTTACAGATGACATGAACTTGTATGTAGAAATCCTAAAGAATCATTAAAAAAACCTATTAGAACTGACAAACAAGTTCAGCAAGGTTGTAGACACAAGATCACTATACAAAGCTCAATAAACAATTTGAAAATGAAATTAAGAAAACAATTCCATTTACAACAGCATTGAAAAGAATAAAATATTTAGGAATAAGTGTAACAAAAGAAGTATAACACTTAAGACACTGAAAATTAAAAAAATTAAGATATATTTAAAAGGATCTAAATAAATGGAAAAACATTTGATTTTTGTGAATCGAAAGACTTAATATTAAGATGGCAATACTTCCTAAATGGATCTACAGATTCAACGCAACCCCTATGAAAATCCCAGCTGGCTTCTTTGCAGAAAATGACAAACTGATCCTAACATTCATATGGAAATGCAAGGGACCCAGAATAGCCAAAACAATCTTGAAAAAGAACAAAATCAGAGCACTTACACTTCCTGATTTCACAACATACTACAAAGCTACAGCAATCAAGACAGTGTAGTACTGGCGTAAGGATAGACATACAGATCAATGGAACGGAGTTCAGAGTTCAACTGCTTCTTTACAAAGATGCCGAGACAATTCAGTGGGAAAAAATAGTCTTTTCAACAAATCATGTAGGGATAACTGATTATCTACATGTGAAAGACTGAACTTTGGACTGCCGCTTCACACCATATACAAAAATTAACTCAAAATGGAGCAAAGACTTAAATATGGCATCTAAAACCATAAAGCTCTTAGAAGAAAACAGAAGCATAAAGCTTTGTGACCTTCGATTAGGCATTTTCCATAGATATGACAACAAACACATAAGCACCAAGGGAAAAAAAATACATGAATGGACTTCATCCAAATTTTTTAAATTGTGTGCTTCAAAGGATACCACCGCTAAGTGAAAACACAACCCAAAGAATGCGAGAAAACATTTGCAAAGCATATACTTGATAAGGGGCTAGCATCCGGAATGTATGAAGAACATACATAACTCACCCATAAAAAGATAAATGACTCAATTAAAAAATGGGCAAAGAATCTGAATGAACATTTTTCTAAAAAGACATACAACTTGCTGATAAGCACATAAAACAATGCTCAACATCAGTAGCCACTGGGGAAATGCAAACCAAGACCACAGTGAGATATCACTTCATACCCACTAGGATGGCTCCAATTAAAGACATAATAAAAGTAAGAATATGGGAAAATTAGAAAACTAATTTTAGAATTAGAATAACTAATCCTAAGAATAACAATCCTGAGAATGTTAAAGTGGTGCAGTTGCTGTGAAAAACAATCTGGCAGCTCTTCAAAAAGTTAAACACGCAGTTACCATACAATCCAGCAATTCCACTCTCAGGTATATACCTGAGAAATGAAAACTGATGTCTACTTGAAAACTTGTATGTCAATGCTCCTGGCAGCATTATCCCTAATAACCCAAAGTGGAAACAACCCAAATGTCCATCAATGGATAAATAAATGTCCATTAGTAAGTATTGATGATAAATGTGTAATAATAATGTATTAATATATTCGTATAGAATATTATTTGGCCATAAAAAGGCATGAACACAACATGCTACACAACATAGATGAGCCTTGTAAACACTGTTTAAGTGAAAGAAGCCAGTCACCAAAGACCATATATTGTATGACTAAATGTGTATGAAGTGTCCAGAATAGGCAAATCTGTAGAGACAGAAAGATAGATAAGTGGGGCCGGGGGTGTGGTGGGGAGGAGGTTGGGGAAAAGTAGGGAATGACTGCTAATGTGTGCGGGTTTTCTTTTTGGGTGACGAAAATGTTCTAAAATTTACCATGGTGATGGCTACACAACTTTGTGAATATACTAAAAATTACCAAATTTTACAGTTTTTTAAAAGGTTGACTTTTATGGTATATTAGTTACATTTTAATTAAAAAAAAAGACACTTAAAAGTTAGCATATGACCCAGCCAGCAATTATACACTTAGACGTATACCTAAAGGTAAATTAGAACATTTGTCTACACAAAAACTTATACACAGATGTTCACAGAGCAATATTCAAAACAGCCAAATTGGATACAACTGATGAATGGACAAACAAAACATATATCCACACAATGGAATATGATTCAGCAGTCAAAGGGAACAAAGTATTGGTACACACTACAACACGGATGATCCTTGAAAACCTTATGCTAGGTGAAACAAACCAGTCACAGAAGACTGCATATTGTACGATTATACTTATATAAAATACAGGTCATGGTTGCCTAGGGCTTGAGTAGGGGCTGGAAATGTGGAGTGGTTGCTAAATGGTATGGAGGGCGCGTTTCTTTTTGAGGGTGATAAACATGTTCTAAAATTAGGTTGTGGTGCCGGTCGCATAGCTCTGTGAATATATCCACGGAAGTGTAGTTTAAATGGGTGTACAGTTTAAATGGGTGAATTTTATGGTATGTGAATTATATCTCAATAAAGCTGTTAAAAAAAACCTCAGAGCTGTAAACCTAAAAAAAGACAGAGGCACAAGAACCTTTAAAAATAGTA
The DNA here is from genome assembly GCA_002007465.1 of Ailurus styani. Classification (NCBI taxonomy): domain Eukaryota; kingdom Metazoa; phylum Chordata; class Mammalia; order Carnivora; family Ailuridae; genus Ailurus; species Ailurus styani. The sequence goes on along the minus strand of LNAC01000363.1, from coordinate 582,788 downwards.
TTAAGAAGGCTAAATCTCACGGTGCAAACATAGAACAAAAAGGGCACTTTCAAATACATTCAGAACAAAAAGCTGAATGAGCAAGAAATAGGTCTCTGCCCTGTGCCAACAGTATAATAATGATATGTGACAGAGGTAAAATTCCTCAATTACTATTTTTGATCCTGCATTCTCAGTTCCCCAGAGGGGAAGGCAGATCAATATGAGTAAAGAGGTAGTAAGTGAGAACTTGACTCCTTTAACAGGAGTTCAAATATCTTGGAGCAGATGAATTATAGCCAAGGAAATGGAGAGTACTTTCAAACGAGAATGCTGAAGCTATGTCAATTTTCAAAAAAAGAAGGAGGAGAAGAAGAAGGAAGAAGGAAGAAGGAAGAAGGAAGAAGGAAGAAGAAGGAAGAAGAAGAAGAAGAAGAAGAAGAAGAAGAAGAAGAAGAAGAAGACGAAGAAAGAAGAAGAAGATGAAGAAGAAGAAGAAGAAGAAGAAGAAGAAGAAGAAGAAGAAGAAGAAGAAAGAGAGAGAGAGAGAGAGAGAGAGGC
>LNAC01000363.1:498763-582129 GCA_002007465.1 Ailurus styani | reverse complement strand
GAGGAGGAGGAGGAGGAGGAGTTAATTCTATAAATTACAGACCGGTAAGTTCGATATAAGTCTTCTAGACTATTATGGGATGGATGATTACAGGGACGGCTTACAAGAACCTAGAAATGGAAGAATAAGCACTAGAAGCCAGCTTGAAGTCACTAAGAAGAAGTCAATTTAGGCTAATCCTTATTTCTTTTTTCTCATGTCACTAAACCGGTAGCTAAGAGAAATACGGCAGACTTCATATATCTGAACTTTAGCAAGGCATTTGGCAAAATCTTTTATGAGATCCTTAAGTACAAAATCAAGAAATAGGGACTGGTCATTAATTTTTGTTAGATAGATTAATAATCACTTGAAAGATCATTCCCAAAGCATGCAGATTACCAGGCTCCAACATGCTAGACTAAGGTCTCTAATAGCATACACTGTGGGGTTCTTCAAGCCTCGGGAGCTTCATCATGTTTATCTGACAGCTTAAATGAAGATATGGTAACCATGCTGATGAGGTTTGTAAGTGACAATATCTGAGAAGGACAGTGAATACTTGAGATGACAGAATCAGGAGACCGATTTTAACCGTAAATAGTTGGGGACCAAACCAAACCAAACCAAACCAAAACTAAAACTTGCCTGGACCAGATGAAATCAAACCAAGGGCCAGATCCAAATCTCAGACCTAAATTAGAAAATGAGTGCAAGGGAAAGAAAGAGGTTTTCACTATTTCTGATATTAGCCTCGAACTTGAATTGTAGCTACTGTTAGAATATGACCTGAAATATTTCAGTCAAGACACCAACGACACAGTAAGAGTACTAGAAGTTTTCATCTACAACTATGGCCTTAATTTCTCTCACCCTCTTTCAGACGGTCCCCTTCAGCTTTGGTTTTCTTCTGTCTTTCTGATCCAGCAAGGTCTACAAGATGCAGCTTGGAGCGAAAGCTGCTATTCCTGTGATGACAAGAAGAAACGAATGAGAATGGTACGTGACCTTGAGGGTGGCTGAGCGTCAAAGCTGACCTGTTGGCTCTGTTTCTTTTTCTAGCCAGTCAAAATGGCTCCCTGGTTACCAGTGCCCAGGGTACTGATGTCTGATGATTTGTCAAACACACTGAAGAAGCAACTTAATATTCAACCTTGGTAGAATTACCGTTAACAATCTTGACTCTTTAAACTGCGGACAACAACTTACTTGTCACTCTTCTTTCTTTGCTCTATGGAGATTGTAAAGATGGCATGAGATCGGGATGACTGGGAGTTCATTGCTGTGGAGGCCACAGTCCTACAGTTGTTGCCCTGTTCCAAACAGGAAACGGTATCCAGAGCGACTACAACAGTCTTCTCAGTGAGTCCCACAATCTAATTCAGAGAAAGAAAAAAAAATGCCCTTATGATTCCATTTTACATACTTCACCAGAGACAGAAGGATCGGCAGGTTAAAAAATAATGTTTTGATGCTCCAATAGAACCTCAATAAATAGGGGTGCCTGGGTGGCTCAGTCATTAAGCGTCTGCCTTCAGCTTGGGTCATGATCCCAGGGTCCTGGGCTCGAGCCCCACATCGGGCTCCCTGCTCAGCGGGGAGCCTGCTTCTCCCTCTCCAACTCCCCCTGCTTGTGTTCCCTCTCTCGTTGTGCCTCTATCAAATAAATAAATAAATAAATAAAATCTTAAAAAAAAAAAAGAACCTCAATAAATAGAAACAGTTGTGGTGATGAGGACTGTTTTAACCAGCAACTCTGGGATCACCACAAACCACAGTCTCTAAACTCCCCGAGGGACTTCCAGAACAATGGTACCAGACAACACTGGAGCTAGAAGAGCTCTCTACATTTTAGGATAGAGCAACGGATAGGTGCCTTCCGGGGAGCCCCCAAGTGAAGGTAAGCTTTGGGCCCTAGAACAGCAAGGACAATGCAAATACAGTATTTCTCTTCGTTACTTTCTCCATGTGGCCCTATGCCCCTCCCTATACCTCTGACCGGTTTTAGACTTCATTTTCACTAGGGGAAACAGCAGGAAAACAGGCCTTGTGACCTAGGCTTGGTATTGTATCTACCCGAGAGAATTTGTACATGTTAAAATCTCTTGGAGACTCTGGAGATTGAACTAGATGATTAGGAAGCTCCTGCTAGCCCAAGTATGCTATTGTTTTATAACTCCATAGCTCCCAGATCTACACCTGTAGCGCTAATTTCTAGTCCTTCATTTCTCATTGCCTGCCACTCACACTTGGAAAACAGGGAATTATAAATCAAACTCATCTTCCTTCCACCAGCACTTTCCACTTCTATTACTCTATGCTCAAAACATCAGATTCACCTTCCTCTCCTCCCATTTCTCCTTACCACATCTATCACCAACTCCTAGCCACTTTTCTTTTGAATCCATTGCTTCCTTTTCCTTTCCACACCTACGTGCCTCGTTCTTCATCTTCGTGCTTTACTTCTTACTTCATGCCTGAACAATAAGGCAAAGTTTCTCCAACTGGCCCTCCTCATCCTAGTCTGTCTCCTTTTCAAGCCACTTCTGTTTAGTCTCCCTAAAATCCTGCTTCCAAAAATGTCACCAAATCACTAAGTTCTGTGCTAGATAATGAGGACCTGAGGAGATTTTAAGACACTCTCCTAACCTCCAGGAGCTAACACAGTTGGAAAGATAGATATACATATAAGGTAAAAACTTACAAAAGTAGCCACAGCAGTCTCGCTTATATACTGTCTACAAGATGGAACATACGAAACTTCAGCCTGGCTTCATAATCTGGCCCTAACACATCTATTACTTCTTTTTTTTTTTTTTTAAAGATTTTTTTTTTATTTTATTTTATTCATTTGACACAGAGAGAGATTACAAGTAGGCAGAGAGGCAGGCAGAGAGAGAGAGAGGAGGAAGCAGGCTCCCTGCTTCCAGAGAGCAGAGAGCCCGATGCGGGCCTCGATCCCAGGACCCTGGGATCATGACCTGAGCTGAAGGCAGCGGCTTTAACCCACTGAGCCACCCAGGCGCCCCATCTATTACTTCTCAACCCAGAGCCTCAAATCCAGACAGACTGGGCTAGTCTTACCACTCCAAGGAATATATTTTCTGCTCTTCTGCTTAAGCTACTCCTTACTATAAGAATACCCTTACTTCTTTTCTCTCTACTTATATTCCATCTATCCCACCTGAAGAGTGGTTGACAAACTTGTCCTCACCCACCCCGATTTAAATAAAAAGACACACACTTCTTTGTGTTGAAAATTGTACCTCAAATAATGCTTGGGATTTAATTCCTGCCTCAGCATGGGGCATATAAAAGATGTTGGAACTGGGTCAAGACCTGGTTCAATACCAACCTTCTTTCTGGTGATAGCATGCATTTTGCCCAGGTTTCTTATCCCCACTACCCAAATTGTCTTCCTGTATTCCAAGTATATCAAGCTTTTTAAAAAAAGATTTTATTTATTTGAGAGAGAAAGAGGGAGAGCACAGAGGGAGAGGGAGCGGGAGAAGCAGACTCACCACTGAGCAGAGAGCCCAACGTGGGTCTCGATCCTAAGACCTGGGATCATGACCTGAGCTGGAGGCAGATGCTTAACTGACTGAGCCACCTAGGCGACCCTATGGGCTTTCAGAATAGGTCTGATCCTTCAAGCCGTGCTTTTAATACCTGGCTAATCACTTAATAACCCAGAAGGAAAAGAAAATCAAAAATATGCCTCCTCCTCATGCACCTGTACCCTAAACCTTCATCTTCCCATGCAGTGAAGGAAGGAAGGGGAAGAAGATGGGTAAGACACTATTTCACCAAGTTTCCCCACCTATATAACCTACTCTCATCCACTTCCAGCCTTGGCTTCTCTCCCTGAATACTTGAGCTGTAGCTAGATCCAAACTCTTCCTGTTTTCAATACTGGCTTCCTGGATTTGGTCCACTCCCACATACAAAACTCCCAACTTTGCCTCAAATTTTCTGTTCCACTATAGCTCCTCATCCTGCATGTAAATCATATGACAGAAGCCTATCATATAAGTGATCTCTTCTTCCTGTGGTACTTATGGATTTAAAATTTTTTATATATTATTTATTTTTTTCCTTTTTAAATATCATCCCAAAGCTTAGTATAATGTCTGTTGTAGTGCTGGCCCAACGGAATTTTCAGTGACCATGGATATGGTTTGTATCTGTGCTGTCCTATAGTAGTCACAGCCACATGTAGCTATTGGACACTTGATAATGTGGCTGGTGTGACAAAGGGACTGAATTTTAAATTTCATCATATCTTAGTTCACTTAAGTTTAAATAGCCATTTGTGGCTAGTGGTTATTGCACTGAATAGCCCAGGCTTATAACTCTGTAAATAATTAATTAATATTTAGTTGATATTAGCATTCCTTCCACAGGTTAACAGGAAGATGATAAAACTTCCTTCCCCAGAAGAGCTCGCATCGAGGAATTCTGAATTAACAAAGGAAATTAGGATCACACAAAATCTCAAAGACTGAGATGTCAGTAGCCGTTCAAAACCACAGTGGCAAATAGAAGGGATGTGAACTTCAGCAGGAGCCAATATTTTTCAGTAACAAATGAGAGACAAACACACCTTTATGCCTTCTTTGGGATCCTCTCGTATATTTATTTGAGAGGCTTTCTCACGAGATGGACATAGAAGATCCAAGATTTCTTCATTGTAAATCTGGTATTGTTAAAAATAAAGTGGTAAAAACAAGATGTTAACAGTGGTAATCTCGGGGTGGTGGGATCATAGGTGATTTTTAAAATTCTTTGTGACTTTCTGTATTAAAATTTTTTTAAAGTATATTATTTTTATAATTAAGAAAAGGCCTTTAATTTCACACATAACCATTTGATACTTACAAGAATGAATTCACATATTCGTTGTAACAAAATTGAGTCTGCTCTCTCAAGACGGTTTCTTGGGAATAGCAGGCACAGTGAAAAGTTACAGGAATGCCCAAATTCAGTTCTTTGATGGTGCCATAACATCATCACCTTCCCTGATTTTGCTACAATGTTTAAGTGACGGGTCCTTAGTGGAGGGTGGAAATGGGAAGCACAGGGGAGAAGTGGCAACCAATATTTCAACAACCAGAACTTTCAGTATTTACAACAGTGTTTAGCACATAGCAAGCACCATATTTGTTCACTATTATTGCTGTTGCTGAAATTTAACATACCAGGTTCTTAAGTAATTTTTACGTTTGATTACCCGACTGCAACTGGGTTAATCAAGAGATTCAAGAAGGCTAAATCTAAATGATGTTTAACTTCCCGTCTTCCACCTCTACACCTCCGATACCCATTAACATATTAAGATTCAACTCCAGAATGAAGTATTCACATACAACATATAATTTCATGCTTACATTATATAAGTTTAATCATTGTTCGTTAAAGATATCAATGCTATGGAACCAACTAGTTTTCCAAAAACCATAAATTTCCTGAACATGTCTTTGAGGTCACAAAGCTAGATATAACTGGCCAATCCAGTTGTATAGTGATATTCACTAGAATGAAAACCCCAAAAAGGCAGGGATTTTTATGTTTTGTTCACGGATGGATCCCAAGTACCTAGAATAGGCCCTGTAACACAGTAGGTAGTCAGTAGTCAATAACAGCTGTTGAATAAACACATTCTATCACACAGCTCAATACTTCACCCATTTTCTCTAACATCCTTCCTGAAGTAGAAGCATTATCACTTAGGCCTCAAAACAGTAAAGGAAAATCAAATATTTTCCTGCAGACTATAGGGAATCAGCAGCAGTTGGAATTAAAGAACTCCTATCATCTCCTAAAGAAATTGGAATTAAAGAACTCCTATCATCTTTTTATGCGGCAATGCCAACTCCTCTAACAATCAGATTAAACAGACTATTCTGACAAAAAAAGAACTGGGCAGGAGCCAGCCCCAACTGAGCCAGTAAATTTTCTCTATCAATTTATTAAAATGTAATTTACTAAAAATGCAATTTACTAATTTGAGTCATGCCAGGAAAAAACTTGGATTTATTTTTTTCTACCCAAAGATACATTTGAATTCAGTATAATTAAAAAATCATTTACCTCCAAATATGACACTTTCAGAGTAAATTCGATGTCACTCTTTTTATCAATTTCTTTGAAGAGCAATTGTATTACCCTCGGAATGACCCCAACTGTTGGTTCATTCTCTTGCTCTGCAGTGTATGCACCTCCCATTGAATAGGTTTTTCCAGAGCCAGTCTGCCCATAGGCCAGGACGGTGGCATTGTATCCTGGCAAAATAGAAGTCACATGTATAGTAGTGCTCAAATATTTTCATCCAATCAATATACACCCTTTCCTTCAGCAATTACTCGCAACAAGATTAAGACTGCTCTCTTAAGACAGGAGTCTCTCAGGAGACCTGGCAAAGAAGAAAAATACCAACCCCAGAATGTGTGCCCCTCTTCATTGCCCTTAAAAGCTAGGAAGCAGGGCGCCTGGGTGGCTCAGTGGGTTAAAGCCTCTGCTTTCGGCTCAGGTCATGATCTCAGGGTCCTGGGATCGAGGCCCGCATCGGGCTCTCTGCTCAGCAGGGAGCCTGCTTCCTCCTCTCTCCTCTCTCTCTGCCTACTTGTAATCTCTTCTCTCTGTGTCAAATAAATAAATAAAATCTTTAAAAAAAAAAAAAGCTAGGAAGCAAAACATATAAAGATATGACTGAGATAATGAAGGTGGCAGACTCACTGCCAAGAAGCCATTCAGAGCTTTCTAATTCTACTTTCAGCAATGCTAAATTATGGAAATTAAATTAAAGTCTTAGAAGGTGCATAAATAGAAAGGATTCCAACGTATATGTTTTTGATGACCAGTCTTCTTCTGAAAAGGCAACAAAGTTGATTTTTACAATCAATGAAAGAAAGCATCCATTCCCTATCTAAACTCTCAGACTGCATCTGGACCATATTATCAGGCTCCTTGGCCTTTTTTTTTCTTTTTAAAAGAACTTGTTTGTCTAAATGAAGACCTTCCTTGATATTCTGAAAGATCATAAGATGTTACATCAAGATTTTCACTTTAATAAATAGCTAGTATCACCTGGCATGACCATGGGGCAAAAGAATAACATTCCACAACCTTCTATAATACCACAGATATGTGTATATAGTAATAACTGGGGAAAACCAAGTTGTAGTACTTTTCCCAAAATATTCAGGGCTCTCTGGTATTGGGGATTCAGAGTACAGGAGGATGATGTTGAGCTGACTGAAGAATATTGGCTTCGTATTTGCAACTGAGAGCAATGTTAACCAAACATATATATTGGCATCGCTATCTACTTTATATTGCCTTTAAAGACTATAATTTAGGGCGCCTGGGTGGCTCAGTGGGTTAAGGCCCCTGCCTTCGGCTCAGGTCATGATCTCAGGGTCCTGGGATCGAGGCCCGCATCGGGCTCTCTGCTCGGCAGGGAGCCTGCTTCTTCCTCTCTCTCTGTCTGCCTCTCTGCCTGCTTGTAATCTCTCTCTCTGTCAAATAAATAAATAAATAAATAAATCTTTAAAAAAAAAAAAGACTATAATTTAATTCTCATAGATTCCCAAGTTACGATAAAAGTATAGAACTGTAGTGCTCTTACTGAGCTGTGAAGCAACATTCTGAGGAAGATGACCAGATAATGAAGGGTCTGGAAACCATACTGTTTCCAGAACATCTAAATAAAAAGAGGGATGGTTAATTAGAAGAGACTTAGGCAGAATCACGTAATTGTCTTCCAAATATGTAAATAGGAAAAAGATTAACTTTTTAGTGGAGAAGCCTGGCAGATAACACCATAATTGAAAATCAAAATGAACAACAGCAGTAATGAAACAAATCATCACATGCTGCTCGATAGGATTCAATGGGAAGAACACAGCACCATTTCTGTGATAACCCTGCTACAGATATACAACCTGAATCTGGTCATAAATAAACATCAGACAGACCAAAATTGGTAAACAGTTTACAAAATAACCGGCCTGTGATCTTCAAGAGTCAGGATCACAAAATTAAAGAAAAAAAAAAGGACTGAAAAAACTTTAGAATGAAAGAGACTAGACAGAGACAGTACAACTAAATACAAGTGCTTCTGAATGAGATCCTTTTATTCTAAAGGACGTTATTGGGACAACTGGTGAAACCTGAATGAAGTCTGAGGACTAGATGGTAGTAATGTAGCAATGCTTATTTCATGATTTTGATGCTTACATTGTAGTTATGTAGGAGGAAGCTGTTGATTGTAGCAAATATAAACTGAAGTATTTAGGGGCATCAGGTCAACGATTCAACTCAAACGATTCAGGAAAAGAAAGTTCTTTATGCTGTTCTTGCAACATTTCTCTAAGTTTGACATTATTGCTTTAATATTTAAAAAATTTGGAATGAAGTGTTCAGTGTCCTGAGCCATCACATCATTTTAAAAAGTGGAAAAAATATGTGAATTTGCCTAGAGGGATGAACTAACATCACTGGGCAGAAATTATAGGGAAGGGGCACCTGGGTGGCTCAGTGGGTTAAGCCCCTGCCTTCGGCTCAGGTCATGATCTCAGGGTCCTGGGATCAAGTCCCTCATCGGGCTCTCTGCTCAGCAGGGAGCCTGCTTCCCCCTCTCTCTGTCTGCCTCTCTGCCTACTTGTGATCTCTCTCTCTCTCTGTCAAATAAATAAATAAAATCTAAAAAAAGAAAGAAATTATAGGGAAGCATCTCAATATAATTTCATCTCAAAATAATCTAGCGCAATTGGAGTTGTCCAAAATCTAATCGATGGGACCACCTTGTGAGCCAGTGAGATCCCTATCAAAGAATAAAATTTAATAGATGCTGGAAGTTCACTTAGAGAGATTGCTGGGAAGCATCTTTCTTTGGATGCAAAGTAAGACTACATGATGTACAAATGTGCCTTTCATCTTTAAGGGACTGGTGTGCTGTGGTTTAACTTCTTTTACATAGACCTCTGTTTTGAATCCGGAATAACTTCTGTACTGGAATAACAGTAATTAAACACCCCTCAGGCACTGCTCCCTTCTTTAGAACCCTGCTATCCTGCTGTGGTCTTCAACAACACTAAAGTCTTAGCCTCTTCAATAAAGATTATTGACCGGTCAGAATACTCAGGGACTTTAGGAAATACCCTTCTTCACCTAAAAGAATTCCATTCGTCATCCAAGATCTCTCTCAAAGCTTCCCTGCGCTGTGAAATTCACCCCTAATCCCCCATGCAGAGTTAGTGCCATCCTTTTGGTTTTCATAACACTTTGAAAGCAGTGCTACTTCTATAGCAGGACTGATTCTACTGCGTACATTTAACTCTTAAAATATTTTTTCTTAAAGATAAGTGCAAAAAGGTTAAAATGTTTTATGTATTTAAAATTACATATGTAGTCATGTACTTCCACTCCTACTCCTGGACTTTGAACTCCTCCGGGGCTTGGAAGCTATATAACTTTTCTCTGAATCCTCAACCGGCTTCGGAGTACTTGGGCCTTAAGTAGGTGGGCAAACTTATCATCTTCAGCACCCATGAAGGAGCTTAGAACCTAATCAAGCTCCAGGACAAACAAACAAATATACATATACAAGTCAAAGATGGGCGAAGCCACAGAAAGCAAATACAGTATAAAACGAGCACCAAGGGTACAGACTTGCACAAATGATATTGAGTTGGTTCCTAGGCTGCGGGCTTTTTGAAGGCAGGACTCACGTTTCATCTGTTCCTCTATTTGCAGCACCCATGTACCGTGGCTGACACAAAATAAATATATATGCTCGAGAACCGGTGGAAGAATTAAATAACCTCACCTTTAAATATGCCTTTTATGAGTGGTGCTACTGCTGTATTGAAGACTTCTTCCTGTTCCGTAGAGGGGTCAAACACAAAATCGTAGGTAAAGGATTTGTCAGTACCAACCACCACCTAGAGAAGGCAAGGGACAAGGAGTAAGAGAAATAAAAGGCGAGACCACGCCCCTCACTGCCATTTGGCCCCAGCTGTTCAGAGGCAGGCCCAGGACTCTTCCTACGCACCTGAGGCTCCCCGGGTACGAAGGAAAGGCACATCTGGCAGCCCTCACTAATCTCTTTGGGGACCAGAGGGCGACATCGCAGTGCCACTCTTACAGGAATTCCCTTCACCTCTTCCTTCATGATCCTACCGCAGCACCGTCTCTGCGAGGGAGGGGGTGCGGAAAAAGAAAAGATACTTGCTGATGAATCTTGGTAGGTCGGGAGGGGTGGGAGTTCTGGCCCGCCTTGGAGGGTGGGATGGGTTACGAAACTCGGAAGTAGCGGTGGCAGCCTCCCCGTCCCCAGCGGGATCGCTGCCTGCGGAGAGTCACTGTCCCTCAGACTTGGCCACCACCGGACAGCCCGTCAGTCCCACGCTCTGAAGAGAGAGAAGTGGAGTCTGAAATGAAAAGGAAAGCCCCCACCGGAGATGTCGACAAAGAACGTAAGCCCCAGCGTACCGGGAAAGGCAGATCCTGAGCTAAGGTGTGCCCCCTTAACTCACCAAACTTTATAAACGTCCCTTCCCCGGTCTCCCGCCGCCCTGTCCCAACCGGAGCTTTAACCGCCAAGTTTCAAATCGGTCCCTGAGGCGCCAGCCAATCGGAACGCAGACAGATTGCGGGCCGAGCACGCACGTCGGCGCGCGCCGGAAGACGCGTTGGGAAGGGGAGGACCTGCGCGCCGCACCCTGAACCCGCCCTTTCCGACCCACCCGAGCATCCGCTTCCGGCTTCCAGACTGAATCGGCGGTGAGCTGCTCCTGAGGTTCCTGAGACCTGCGGGTGGGTGAGGTGGTATGGCCTGTACCGCGGCTTGTGCGCGGGACTCCAGCGGAATGCGGGACGGGGACCTGGAGTGTGGCTGGCGGTGGAGGAGGGGTCGTTTTGGGGACCCCCACCATTACTGATCAGGACTAGGGAATGTGGGGCGGTGCCTTGCCCTGAGTCCCTGTGGATCGTTGGAGGCAGCCCTCCCTTGGACTTCGACAATTAGACGCTCCTGACTTCCTCTTCTCTAGAATGAATACGGTAACATCTATTTTGCAGGATTGTTGTGAGAAAGGAGATCATCTCTACGGAGTAACTAACAGGTTGCTTGGCATCCAGATGTTCAGCAAAGTTAATTGTTTTTTTCCGTCTTTTTTCTTCTTTCTCTCAGTCTATCACCAGGAAGTGGGCTGAACCCGTAGACTGACAGCCTTGGGATGGGAGGGGGGGTTGTTTTTTTGAAACTTGCTGGACTGCTGATCCTTTTGAACTGTTTTTTTTTTTAATCAACTTTGATTCACCCTTCCTTATTCCAGGGCCTTGCTGGAGATGGACAGCCGGATTCCTTATGATGACTACCCCGTGGTTTTCCTGCCTGCCTATGAGAATCCCCCAGCATGGATTCCGCCTCACGAGGTGGGAATGCTTGAGTAGGGGATTCAACCCTGGGGGCATGAGAGGGATATGAAAGGTAGGATGGCAGGGTTAGAAACTTCAACGGAGTGTAAATTCCAGCCTTTGTTGTAGCCAGCGGACCCAGAAGTTGGATTCTGAACAACTGGGCCCATTGGGAGCTTCTAAAGGTATCTTCCTGCCAGAGTCCATTCACACCAGATAATTCTGGAAATTCAGAGCCCTAGTTTCTATTCTCTCAAGGTAAAAGAGGTGGGGGAGCTACTGGGCTGCTAACATTTCCCTCTGCTATCCATCTCCCCATTTGGACAGTGTTACCTGTGTTCTACTTACAACGAATTTCATGACCGCACCTTTTCCTGACTTCCAAGGTGATGAATTTGTAGTCCAGATGAAGGTGGGTATAAAATCTAAGGCTGGTAGTAAGATTGCTGGGGTTGCTGTGTCTTGCAGAGGGTATATCACCCAGACTACAACAATGAGTTGACTCAGTTTCTGCCCCGAATTGTCACACTGAAGAAGCCCCCTGGAGCTCAGGTGAGCTTATGGAACAATTGTGTCGTCGTCTTTTTTTTTTTTTTTTAGATTTTATTTATTTTTTTGAAAGAGAGAGAGAGAGAGCACACGCACAAGTGGGGGGATTGCAGAGGGAGAGGGAGGAGCAGACTCCCTGCTGAGGACCCTGAGATCATGACCCGAGTCGAAGGCAGATGCTTAACTGACTGAGCCACCCAGGTACCCTGGAATAGTTGTGTCTTATTCCAGGCTAGCTTTGTCTGTACCAGGTCCTGAAGTTGACAGTGGTTGGGGGATGGATGGGAAAGCAGGTCGGGAGGTAAGGAAACTTTAATGGGCAGAAAATCTGAGATACCACATCCACAACTTCTGACTTCTCTCCGAGGAACACATAAGCCAAGCTTCCATACAGTGATGCTATTAGATGTTCTTGTGTGCATGATCTATATTGAGCCCCCCTTTCTGTGCTCTTGTCTTACAGTTGGGATTTAATATCCGAGGAGGAAAGGCCTCCCAGCTAGGAATCTTTATCTCCAAGGTATGTGTGCCTAGTAGGCAATATGGATTGCTAGTTCCCTTTGTTAAATTACCAGTTCACAGAACCCTGGTGTCCAAAGGCCTGGGAGGAGAATGATACAGTAGACCTACAGAAGGGGCATCATGGGGACACCCTTTCCCATTTAAAACTTCTCACCTGGCAAACCGTCTGTTTCCCTGCATTGTCTGTCTGTCTCTCTCTCTCTTTCTCTCTCTCACACACACTAGCACCTTACGTTTGAATAGCACCTAATTTCACATCTAGCCTTTGAAATTCTCTCGCCTCAATCTCATACATTCTCTCCTTGCCAATAGGTGATTCCCGACTCAGATGCACATCGGGCAGGACTTCAGGAAGGGGACCAAGTCCTAGCTGTGAATGATGTGGATTTCCAAGACATTGAACACAGCAAGGTGAGCACAGCATCTGGGCTGTGGTAAGGTGACAAGTCATCCTGGGTGGGAAAGGTTGGACAGGATTAGCCTAGTCTGTAACTTCATAAGAAGGGGTCTCCGCTGAGGAAGTCCATCAGGAGGAAGCAGCTAGTAGTGACCCCAAAGGTTGGAGTGGCAAACGACTTTCCTCCTGTTATGATCCTGTCCTCGGTCATATCTTCATTTGTACAAGGTGCTGTGTTTCTTCCAGGCTGTTGAGATCCTGAAGACAGCCCGTGAAATCAGCATGCGTGTCCGCTTCTTTCCCTACAGTAAGTGCCACTCTCTTTTTCGTCTACCTGGCAGGGCCCTGGGTAGGAACTCTTTAAATACCGATTACTAAAGGCCCTCCACCCCCAAGTTGGGGATGGGGAACTGGGAGTGCAGACCTGAAGGTAACCCATTCTCCTCTTTCTTTTCCTTTCTCCTTTTCCCCAGATTATCATCGTCAAAAAGAGAGGACTGTACACTAGAGAGTTGCAGCCCCTAGCCCTCCACATGGAATCTTCTAGGACAATCTGGTTAGGCCTCAGGGAAGCCTCTTGGGAAACTCTACTCTCGGCCCCACACTGGCAGAGTGGAGTCGGGAGACTGGGGACACCGTGAGGCCCTGCCACCGAGCCAGCTAGCCACCTGCATTACCCAGACTGTACTGTACTTCTTGTTCCCTTGTTCTGTAGGTGGGCTTCACTCCCTGAAATGGGAAAGATGGAGATCTCTAGATATAGCCTTTGGAGAGCCTGGCTGGAAAAGGCAACTGACATTTATTGGGGACCATGTGCTAGACAACTGCACGTATGTCATATCATGTTCACTAGAGTCTAGAAATCAGTAGAAAAAGGAATCTTGAGGCAACTGATGTTCATTGAATACCACGTGCTAACCAACTACACATTTGTCACATTTTCGTCAGAGTCTAGAAATAATAACAAAAGGATCCTGGGGGCCTTCCAGCTCATCCCATCGTTGTACAACCATCTCAAACACTCTGGAGACTCCCCAGAACTGTTTTTCCCCGTCTCCCTCCTCCTATCCTCTTCTCCCCCCCCCCAAAGTAAAAGGCAATGCTGAGGAAATGTCGGTGTGACTTTTGGATGATACTGACTGGGTTTTAAATGCTACTGAGGCAAAAATAAAAGCTCTTCCGAAAAGAGGAGCCGGTGGGAAGTACCAGCAACACTATACCTCCCTCACAACTATATCTGGCCAGTCCGTCAGGGAGGCCCAGGAACCTTCCCTTGGTGTAACTGAGGAATGGGATAGGGTGAGGGGGGTTATTGGAAGAAACAGTGCCCCTTCCCTCATGAGCTTTGGACATTTCTTTGCAGGGAGGTGGTATTAAGATAATTGTCTTCTTCCCCAGGTTCTTTGATCTGGAATATAAATGGAGAGGCTTGGATGCATTCGTTTGAGGGAGAGCAGTAGGAAATTGGTTCCCAACGTCCAACTTGTATGCTGAGTGGTACTGTTGACTTACCCCCCTTTTCTCCACCCCAACCCCCACATAACCTGCCACCATCTTCGTTACCAGTCCATTGTTAGAGATTCCTGGCCACGCCTATGCCGTTTCCATTGGCATCTTTAAAATACCCATTCAGAGTAGAAAGTTTTCTAATGAGGTATGGGGTGAAGTGCCCCCATGCTGAATGTCCCCAGTTTGCCTTGAAAGAATCCTGGGAAGCTTAAATACATATTTCCACGCCCTGCCCCTGGGGAGTAATTCTGTTGTTCTGGGGTGGAACCTGGGAATCTGAATTTTTAGAAAAACCCCTTCAAATGTGGGAAACAGTTCTAAACAGTATATCGCTATGAGGAAGTTCTGGCTCTCTATAAATCTCATCTCAGCTTTACTAGGGGCTACTGTCCGGTAGCACGGTCCTTGGGAGTGGAGCAGAGGCAGTCTCTGCTTTGTGGGCAATCCTGCTCCCATTCTTTCTCTGCTCCTGCTTGCTGTGCTGCCCCCCAGTGACCATCTGAAAAACTGGAGGCTGAGATACTTGCCCAAAAGCGTGTTGGCTGAGTGGGCTTTATGTCAAGGTCCAAGACTCTGCCTGCGGTTAATAGGTTTTAAAACAGCTCATCTAAGAAGTGTGGTAAACATGGTAAAAAGTCACAGCTAGGTGCCATGGGCCTAAGAGGCAAAAAGCCTCCTGCCCTAAATTGGTTCTCCCTTGGAGTTCTTTGTTGGGACAGCTGCATGATGCAATTGCATTGTAAGGGTCCAGGCATAGCACAGGGAAGACGAACAGTAACAGGCTGAGTTCCGAGGACCAGTGGTTTATCGCAGGTGTAGATAAGAAATCACGGGGAAAGAACTCTATCCACCTTTGAGGTATCCCAGCTGCCGTAGGACTGCATCCCCTAGAGATGGCTTTTATCAGTCAAGAGAAGGTAAGATGGGATTCCTGGGCCTTGCAAGAACTTTCCACCCCCCACAGCTTCGAGACTAGTTGAGAAAGAACGATAGCATTTTCAGGGGTTCTGTTTAAAAACTTTTTTTTAAAGACTTCATTTTACAGAGACATGGCGAGAGAGGGCACAAGAGCAGGGGGAGTGGGAGAGGGTGAAGAAGGCTCCCCGCTGAACAGGGAGCCCGATATGGGGCTCGATCCCAGGACCCCGGGATCATGACCTGAGCTGAAGGCAGACACTTAAAGACCAAGCCACCCAGGCACCCCTAAAATTTTTTTTTTATTCTAAGTATGCCCCACACCCATCATGGGGCTGGAACTCAACGACCCTGACATTAAGAGCCATGTGTTCCACTGACAGCCAGCCAGGTGCCCTTTGGGGGTTCTATTTTACTCCTAAGCTCAGGAATTGTATGAAAGCTGTAATGTAAAAAAAAAAGCTGTATGTAAGTAGCCAAGTACTTACTTATTTTTAAAGATATCTATTTATTTATTTGAGAGTGAGAGAACACAAGCGGGGAGGAGGGGCAGGGGGCAAGGAAGAAGCAGACGCCCCCCTTGTTGAGCAGAGCCCCTAGTGGGGCTTGATCCCCGACCCCCAGGACCATGACCTGAGCCGAAGGCAGACACTTCACCGACTGAGCCACCCAGGTGCCCCAGTAGCCGAGTATTTAAATCTTAAACCTGAGGGTGGGGGGAGATGGCTTACTGGGAAGCCCAAATGCAATAAAGTCATCAAATTAGACAGAGACCAAGTTATCAATGGATTTCGACCACTGTAGTATGTGTTAAGGTAAGAGGGATGTACCTGGGGTTAAATCTCACCTGGGGGGGGCAGCTTCTAGAAAACAGAAGAATTCTGATCTTATCTCTTTTGCCTTAAGGCAGACCAGAGCTGCTGTGGGCTGAGGTTAGTCCCATTTTCCCTAAAATAGCAGTCAGGCCTGGCCATCAACTCAGCAGCAGAAGTCTGCCTTCTATGCATTATACTCCCTAGCCCAGCAAAGCTGGGAGAAAAGATACTCCTGTTAAGTGGAAATGAATTCTGGGTGGAAGGGTAGAAGCCATGTGCCGTAATAGCTGTGTGTGTGTTTGTGTGTATATGCGTGCAAAAGGCCAGGCTCAGAGATTCCAGGCCTTTGTGCTGCATGATGAGGAAATGAACTTTGTACCTGCCCCAAGATAGGAAAAACCAAGGTTATCCAAAAGAGTAAGGTGGGGGTAGCTAGAGACAAGAGCGAAACAGAAATACAAAGAGAAATGGGCTTTACATATTTCACATTATAACCGGTTTGGGCACTGGTTTCAAACATCACACTGAGGTCTCTGGGTTTTTCTTCCCTGTCATCTGCAGAGACTTGTCTGGACAAATGAGAAATGATATAAAGGACCAGATAGTGGTAAATGGTAACTCAAAGTGAACAGGGACAGATCCTTCTGATGTCTAATGATGCCTCCCCAAGTTCAAGGACTATAGCAGCCTTGAACCCGTCACCTTTCTGTTCACTGAAACTGGTAAACTGCTCCCATGTAAACACTGCACAGAAGACCTTCCCTGTCGGGTATTGAGCTCTGGGTGTGCCAGAAGTAGTTCTTCCTTACCTTTTGTTGTTCAGATCAGTGTTGTTACCCACTGACACGATAATTTCATTACCTCTTTCTGCTCCTACATCTACCCACTTACGTGTCTCCTTGAAAGCATTGATGTCTACGAGAGAACATGTTGCAGAGAGTTGAAACACTTAGTAGAGGTTTAGAGAGGATAATGTACCTGTCCTTCCTCTCTGCTAGTCTCACCAACCTCCCTATTGTTTCCCTCAATCCCTTTTTCAAATAAAACATGGCATAATACCCACTTCTGATGTCCTAGACCAGCCATTACAATAGTTGAGTCATGTGTGTAGCTAGAATTTTAGGCGCAAAAGTACTCCCAGCCAGCTGTATTCCATAGCTGCAGCTGAACCTGTGTAAGCGAACGTTTAGATGGTTAAGCATCTGCCTTCGGCTTAGGTCATGATCCCAGGCTCCTGGGATGGAGTCCTACGTTGGGCTCATTGCTCGGCAGGGAGCCTGCTTCTCCCTCTCTCTCTGCCTGCAGCTCCCCATGCTTGTGTGCTCTCTCTCTGACAAATAAATACAATCTTTAAAAAAAAATGTTCAGAAGGGAAAGAAACATAACCTTTT
Source organism: Ailurus styani (assembly GCA_002007465.1). Lineage (NCBI taxonomy): Eukaryota > Metazoa > Chordata > Mammalia > Carnivora > Ailuridae > Ailurus > Ailurus styani. The sequence goes on along the minus strand of LNAC01000363.1, from coordinate 564,631 downwards.
AAAGGTTTACAATTAAAAGGCAAAGCAAAAAGAAGGAAACCGTGTCCCTGAAAAGTGGCTGCTACGGCCACAAACCAAGTGGCCTACCATCCTAGGACAGAACCAATCACCATATACTGTTTTGATTAAGGAAGACCCCATGGAGCAGCAGACTTAAGGATTCAAAGCCTCTTGGACTTTGTGTTACAGGTGGAGACTAGACGAAGGCAGAGAAAACAAGAAACAAAGCAGGGTTTGATCATTTGGGGAGGTTCCATATTTTTCTTCCCCAGTTTCTCCATGGATAATCCACGACGGGGCTGCCCTACCATTAAGGAATAGGCCTAAGGGGCGAGGTATAGTGTTAGTGATATGAGAGTAAACACTCAGTATTTGGTCCTCCCAAGCACATGATCTTAGGAAGTCCATTCCAATGATCACCTGCAATCTGGAGTCAGGTACTCTGTACCTTAGAACTTCGACTCTGCAGTCTTAGAACCAGAAGTGGGGAATGGCCCTTGAGAAAGTTGTTTTGGCTCAACCTCTCAGCGCTTACAATAGAGAACAGAATAATCCCTAGGGGAGTTGGCCAAGGAGGGGACAAAAATGTACTGTGTGATGCCTTGCTGGTGGGTGCAGTTGGAAGGTGTAGTACAGGAAGACGGTGAGAAGCCTTATCTTCCCCACTGTGAGGTGGGTAAGTAGGCCAACCATCACCCTGAGCGAGGAGGAGGAAATTGATCCCCCCACCCCCACCCCTGACACACTCTGCACGCTCCATCCCATCACACCTCCCTATCTCCAAAGCCCCACCCAGATACCCCCCTTATGCTTGCTCTGCTCCCCCAGGCACAGGAGTTTGGATTTGGGCAGAGGCCGTCTCTGGTTTCCAGAAGCCTCTGGCCTCCCCGTGGGCCCTGCATGAGAGGGTGTACAAGGCGGCTGGTGGGTGGTGTGCTCTCTGTCCATCTGCTCATCACCTTGAGCGCCGCCCCGGGGCCAGGGTGCATGCCCACACCCCCTCAGGCCCCGCCCGGAGTGGCGGGTGATGGAGGCAGTGGGGTGGTGGGGGTGCTGCGGCNGGGTGGGGGTGGGGATAGCCAGGACCCAGAGCGCAAGTTGAAGGACCCACAGAGGGCAGGTGGCCTTGCCAGAGGGAAGTCGGGGCTTGCTTAGGGGAAAAGTACATGCTTCAGTCATCACTGACAGGGGCAGAGGGGACTGTTCTCTGTGGTGCCTTCACCCTCCGGGAGAAGGAAATATCAAAGAGATTGCCAGGCGCGTCTTGGACAAGCTTATTTATTAGAGCGTTACAGTGGCGCTCCCGCCCAGAAGCACCAGAGCGAGGTGCTCAGCTTCCCTCATCCCCCTCCGCCGCCACAGCCTCCTGGCTCTCCTCTCCGCGGGACTCCTGTTGAGTGAACTCCTCAATGACTATGTCCTCAGAGCTTGCAAAGCAGCAGAGGGGAACGCAGGGTTAGGAACAACTCTCTGGGCATCGTCCACGTTCCCTCCCTTCCTGTGATGCCAGGAAAGTGACCCCTTCTCCGCTTCCCAACTCAGATCTAAAGCCCCCTCTGGTTAGTGACCCCCACCCCCCAACCCCATGGATCGACCACTCTGGCTTGTTTCCCTTCGCTCCCTCCCCCATCTCCCAAAACAAAAGCCCTCCCCACCACCCACCCAGAGTGCTGGAGGGGAAATAAGAATGGAGGGTGGGGAGGAGGGAAGGGATTGGAAGAATGAAAGACGGAAGGCGGGGTAGTGGGGGGGGGAAGTAAAATGGAAGGGATGAGGGGGAAGGAGGATTCTGAGAGGAGCAGGGGGTAGAGGGCGTATGAAAAGCACTGAACTATGACACGAAGCTAAACCATATGTTTCCACTGCACAGTATTGAAAGCAACACTCCAGGGAAGCTTTTTAACATTGCCATCGTCATAAAATGGAGGGAGGCAATGGAGAAAGGGGGATGGGGCTTCCGGGCCTCACATTTCCTTACCTAGCAGCCTCTGTAGCAAAGCGTAGAGAGGGAGGGAAAAATGGAGGTGAAGCTGACAAGCTCTTCAGTTCCACGGAGAAATGTATTGTTTCTCTCCCCCCTCTCTTTTTAACCCTCTTCTCCCTCCCCTTCCCCAACACACACACACACACACACACACACACACACACACACACCCACCCTGAAAACCTAGGAACCCGACCTGCCTATTGCTGCACTTTTTTTTTTTTAAATGTTTACTCTTTTTTTTTTAAAGATTTTATTTATTTATTTGACACAGAGAGAGAGATTACAAGCAGGCAGAGAGGCAGGCAGAGAGAGGAGGAAGCAGGCTCCCTGCGGAGCAGAGAGCCCGATGCGGGCCTCGATCCCAGGACCCTGAGATCATGACCCGAGCCGAAAGCAGAGGCTTTAACCCACTGAGCCACCCAGGCGCCCTGCTGCACATTTTCTACCCAAACAGCCAGTCCTGGATTCCTGAGATCAGAAGGGCTTTGTCGCCCGCACTCAGGCCCACCGTTGCTGTCAGTCCCACCTGGTCCCTCACCATGTGCTGGCTTTGGGTGCATCAGGATCAAGGGCAGCTCCACACCGACGTCACTGCAAGGGTTCCAAAGGAGAGTCACAGATCGCCCTCCAAGGCTGCTCCTGGGAACCTCTCTCCCTCAGTTTTCTGGTCCTGGGATGTCCTCAGGCTCTCCTTTGGCCCTCTTTTTGTCTCCTTTTGTCCTCACCTTCCCCTTCTTGCTCCATCCCCTCCCCCTGCAGCTTCCCCCACAGCATCTCTTACCTGGCTATCAGGTCACCGAGGATGCTGAGGGTAGAATGATACGGTCAAATTAGCAGCTGGAAATGGAAAGTGGCAACCTAGTTTTGGGGGAGGGGGATAAGGGATCATAAGGCCAACTCAGCCACAGAAGAGGTTTCTGGAAGGGAAGTTGGCTTGCTCACCAAGCTCACAGGTTTGGGAAACCAGTCTGGGAGAAGGGGTGGGGAACAGCTTGACAGGTCAGTCCAATGGCAGAGAATTGTTTTCGCTCCCCAGCCCCTGCCCAGACAGACCCTGAACCCTCACTCACCCTCCACCGGACACCATCAGGTTGACTCTCACTTTGTAGGACACCAGGATTCCCAGTAGCTCCTTGTTCATTCCAGGTTGAAGACTGGAGGTGGTAGCATTCATTGTTGTGTGTTTGTTGGGTGGAGGGGGGTAAAGCATTCAGTCTCTCAGTCCCTTCCTGTGCTCCTTTTCTCACAGGCCTTCCATGCTCTCATCTTTCCTACTCACCGAAATCACATTTCTGTTCCTAAAGTCCGGGTTTACCATGTCACCCTCTGCTCAAGAGCTGCTCGGTGTGGCTTACACGACCCTTAACAAACTGGCACCACCCAGCCTCTCTAACCTCTTCTGCCTTGACTCCCTAACACGTGGGATACAACCTAAGCCCACCCACCCTCTCTCCATGCCCAGAACATGCCATGCAGATTCCTACCTTCTGGCCTTTGCCCATGCTCTGCTCCCAATCTAGAATGTGCTTTCTTTCCTTGTTGCTATCCACGTGTTACTACACGTGCCTCAAGATCTAGCTCATTCAGGGGCACCTGGGTGGCTCAGTTGGTTGAGCAACTGCCTTTGGCTCAGGTCATGATCCCGGAGTCCCAGGATCAAGTGGCAGGATCTAGTCCTGCTTCAGGCTCCCAGCTCAGTGGGGAGTCTGCTTCTCCCTCTAACCCTCTCCCCTCTCATGCATTCTCTCACTGTCTGTCAAATAAATAAATAAAATAAAATAAAAAAGATCTAGCTCATTCAGTCTCCTCTAGGAAGCCCTCTCCATCTCTGCCGGCTTCTTTTAACTTTTATTGAATTTCTAATCTGAACCACATGTACAAACATTTAACCTTTAGATTGAATTTTCCTCCCTCTTTGTTCCCCGCCTAGGCCATAAATTGACTGAAGGCAGAGGCTGTCTAAAACGTCTTTGTATCCTCCCACATTGCTTAGCATAGGAATGAGCATGTAACAGGTGCTCCCTGAAAACTCCTCGACTGGAAAATAAGACACAGAAAACTGTAGGATATTGGGAAAGCCTCTTCATGACTCTGGAATACTGATCCTTTAATCTATAAAATAATACTGTTTGGATGATTTCTAAGGGCCTTTCTAGCAATAACAATCTATAGCTTCAAGATTGATAAGGTACTGAGAAAGGCAGGGGAAAAATAACGCTCATCAGACGGTGGTGGATGGCTTTTGGTGGGAGACACATCTAGCCCTAGGGCCTCCAAAGACTGAGGGCCAAAATGAATGACTGGATAGAATCCCTGTTATATTGTTCTCCTTTTTTTTTTTTGGCCCTCCTCCTCCATTTCTCATATCCTAGTCTTTCACTCCTAGACATACATGAGCTTTGTGAGCTGCGAAATATTATACAACACAGGGAATTTTCCTCACTGCTTTGTCCTTTCTTGCTGCCTGTGACCTAAGCCTGGGCCTTGGTCCCATGGGCATTATTTAGCTTCCGTTGGCCCTCAGGCCTGCAGGGGTCTCCGAACACTGGCCTAGGGACATTTTAAAAAATAGATAGGCTTCCTTAACAGGTGAAAGCTCAGAACTGCACATACAGCATGGAGAATGTATAAGTGGATGAAAAATGGAGGTTGGGCGTCACATCTGAGCTTACATTGTGCTAGAGGCCAGATTGGTATCACCATGCTTGAGTTTGCCATCCAGCGCCAGGCCCTGTTTCTGGCAGTTGGGAGCCAGGAGCGGAGTTACTGCGAAGCTCTTAGAGAAACTGGAGTTAGCAGCTATAGTCTCCCTTTAAAAGAAGAGAAGAACTTAGGCTAGGCTTTGCCAGTTACACGTACTTTCATTCCCAACACCATCTTGCACAATTCCACAAACCCACTGGAGTAGCCAAGAGAGCAGGCGTGTCCGACTGTGGAGAGTGGGAACAATTCGCTGTGGTGGGAATTGTTGACTGACCTCTCCCAGTGTTTTGATGGTCCTCTTGTGGATATCCACCCTATAGTTTTCCTGGGAATCCCTCCCATTCCCTACGTCAGCACTCACTGTGACCTCCCTCAGTCCTTCATTCTAACTCTCTTCCTTCTTTCCCCAACCCCCTCCTTTGCCTCCAGTCCTGGACCTTTTTCCCACCAACCCACCCCTTGGCTCTCTGACCCCGGCCCCGGTGCCAGCTCACGTGAACTCCTGGAAGAACACGGTCTTGGTGTACTTGTCTAAGGAATACAGGACAACGTCTGTGATCTGGTCAACTGAACAGCCAGGAAAAGCACGTGACTATGATCAATCAGTCATCCTCAAGACCCCAACTCACTGCCCCCAGATGTGACCTGACACATGGGTACACTATGCATGTTGCATTGAGATGTGCTTGTGGGCAAACAAAGATAGGCATTTTGGTAAGCCTGCATTAGAGAGAAAGTCTAGATGAATGCAGACTGGGTAAGTGGGGTGGCGTTTTGGAAAAAGACCCACGGATTAGGGACCAGGTACAGGAGGAATAACAAAAGAATCTCACCTGAAATCTTGATTTTTTTGATGACCTTGTTGGTGCAGTTGTTGATAGAAACATTGACAGAGATGGGTTTGCCGTGGAAGTGAACCTGAAGCATGGGGAGAGGCTCATCATGAGGTTGGAGGGAGAACCCCCAGATCAAGACCCAGAATTCCTTCTCCCTTAACATCGTTGCCACCCTGGCTTCTGTCCCCAGCTACCCAAGTAGGAAATCAGTGAAAGATCAGGGTTTCGGAAGGGTTTCAGGGTAAGGGGTCACAAACCTCCCTGTCCATTGAGGCCTGGAGCTGTAGGGGCTGAGCCGACAGAAGGAAGCGGCGGGTCGTCTGGGCACAGGGGCCAGGGCCTGGTTCTGGGGGTGCAAACTGTATTTTCCGAACCACCAGCCGCACGGAGTCTCTGAGTAGAGACCAAGAGGTTAGCCAGAACATCTCCCTGGGACTCACAGAACTTTTCCATGCCAACTCCATGGCCTGGTCCTTGCTTGGGGTGGGGGGTGGATGGCAGTGGGTTAGAGTCTCCCCCAGAGAATTCCTCTAGACCCTCAGTGGAGGCGTCCAGGCTATGGGTCGGTGGACGATGGCTCACTGGCCAAATCTGGCCTGCTGCCTGTTTTTGGATGGCCCACAAGCTGAGAACGGTTGTTGCATTTTTAAATGGTTGAAAAAAGTCAAAGAACGATAATATTTCATGACATGTGGAAATTATATAAAATTCAAATTTTAGTGTCTATAAATAAAGTTGTATTGGAAGACAGCCCAGCTCATTCATTTACATACTGTCTCTGGCTGCTTTAGCACTACAATGGCAGAGTTGAGTAGTTGCAACCAAAACAATAGGGCTGGCAAAGCTGAAATATTTATTTTTTGGCTCTTTCTGGAGAAGCTGGCTGACTTCCCTGGAGCAAGGAAGAGAAGCCAGAGGGGGAATCAGAGCTGGACCTCTGAGCCGGAGGTGATGGTACTGTGGAGATTACAAGTAGGGCTCTTTCTGTCCTGAGATCAAGATCTGTTTCCTAGCCCAGGCTGGAGGCAGGGACTTTTTTTTTTTAAGATTTTATTTATTTATTTGACAGAGGGAGAGATCACAAGTAGGCAGAGAGAGAGGAGGAAGCAGGCTCCCTGCTGAGCAGAGAGCCCGATGCGGGCGGGCCTCGATCCCAGGATGCTGAGATCATGACCTGAGCCGAAAGCAGAGGCTTTAACCCACTGAGCCACCCAGGCGCCCGAGGCAGGGACTTTGGAGAGGACCAAAGACTACCTCTTGGAGATTTTCTCCTCCAGGTTTTCAGCACAGAAACTCTTCACTTCAAAGTCAATCCCACAGGCCTGCAGGGGGGCAGGGACAAAGAGAACTCATTTCCAACTATCCTGTCTTCTTTGGTCTCTAAGGAAATGCTTGACACCATCCCTTAGCTGTCCATTTCTGCAGTCTTGTCCCTTTGTCTCCCTGTCCCTCTTCCTGGCACTGACTATTTCTCCCTCTCTCCTGAAACCCAGACCTCACCTTTCCTGCATCTTCGGGCCCTGGCTGCAGCATCACCGAACAGGGAAGGTTAACAGCCATCTGGGGGATCACAAAGAGGTCAGCAAATAGGAGAAATAGGGCCCCCCTTCCTCCGTTTTCCCTCTTCAGCTTCCCCTCTTAATTTTCCCTGGAAATCTTGCCCAGGACTGGAGTGGGGGTCAGTACCTGCAGGGTAAAGGGGTAGGCATTGTCCCCCAGCTTTTGCAGCAGTCGCTCCTGTAGGACTGTGAGGGGTCCTTGGGGGCTGTTGGGCTCAGGTGGGGACACCTGCTGCACCTGTACATACAGATCTTTGCGGAATGTCAGACCAATCACATCCAAGTCATCGTGGCCATAACGGAAGGCACATGTCAACGTGACAAACACTGCAGGCAAAGGAGGAAGAGAGTGACCTGTCGTGCCTGAGGGAGAAAGGAAGTCCTTAAATGGCCCAGAGGAAGACATGGAGAGACAAGGGAATATGATTAAAACCACGTGGCCACAAAGAAAAGGATTAATACATTAGACTACAGCAAAATTTAAATCCTCTTTACATTAGGAATCTTTGTGAACAATGAAACAAGCAAAAGCCTGGGAGAAAATATTTGCTCCATGCATAGGAAACCAAAGTTTAGCACTTCTAACCTGAAACTAATGAATGTCGTGTGTCAACTATTCTTCAATAAAAAAGCTTCACATTTGTGATATATAAAGAACTCCCACAAATCAATCATTTAAAGATCCCAATATAAAAGTGTGCAAAGAGTATGGAGAGGTTCTTCGCAGAAGCACAACATAGAAAGGCCAGTGAAATATGAAAACATGTTGGGGTTCCTGGGTGGCACAGTCAGTTAAGTGTCTGACTCCGGGTTTTGGCTCAGGTCATGATCTCAGGGTCGTGGGATCGAGCCCTGCTTTGGGCTCTGTACTCAGTGCGGAGTCTGCTCAAGATTCTCTTTCCCTCTCCTTCTACCCCTCCCCGCTGTACGCTCTCTCTAAAATAAACAATGATAAATCTTAAAAAAGAGGGCGCCTGGGTGGCTCAGTGGGTTAAAGCCGCTGCCTTCGGCTCAGGTCATGATCCCAGGGTCCTGGGATCGAGGCCCACATCGGGCTCTCTGCTTGCCAGAGAGCCTGCTTCCTCCTCTCTCCTCTCTCTCTGCCTGCCTCTCTGCCTACTTGTAATCTCTCTCTCTGTGTCAAATGAATAAAAAAAAATCTTAAAAAAGATATGAAAACATGTCCAGTCTCATTAGCAATCAGATAAATGCAGATTAAAACCACAATGAGATAAAATCTCACATGCATCAGATTGTCAAAAAATTTAAAAGTTCTGACGATACTAAGTGTTGGTAAAGGAGTAGAACAATAGAGGTTCATTGCATGCTGCTGGTGGAAATGTACATTAGGACGACCACTCTGGAGAAACTCCAAATTGAGTAAAACTCAGTCTGCTTATATATTATGACCTAAGAAGAATTTAGAGGAACTCTTGCTCATGTTTATGAGAAGATACATATGAGAATGTCATTGCATCAATATTATATTTGTCATAGCATAATATTAGAAATAATTTCAATATCAGTGAACGAATGGGTAATACAGTCATGGTATATTCATATAATAGAATGCTAAGCTCAGGCTAAATGAACCAGAGCTCCATGAATTAACATGATTAAATCTCAAAAAAGCTATTGAGTCAAAAGAAACCTAGCCTCAGAATGATATGCACAATCCGATACCACGTATATAAAGTTTAAGAGCATGTAGAATGATGCCAGAGTTGCTCACAGATACATAACTATGGAGTAGAAGTATAGCAACATCATAGGAATAATAAACACCAAATGCAGGATGGTAGTTCCCTGGGGTGGAGGCCAGGCAGGAAGGAGGGAAGGTGGAGGGGGAATGGGATTAGGGAAGGACACATGGGAGACTAGTTTGTTTCTGTAGTTCTTTTTAAAGCTAGGTGGTGGGTACAAGGTATTTATTATATAATTCTCTCTCTCTTTTTTTAAATTACATAATTCTCTATGGTCAGACTACCTGGGCTTGAATATGACTTGTATGAGTCCCTCGAGTTTTCTGAGCCTTAGTTAATTCACCTGTCAATAATAGGAGCGCTACATATGTTATTTAGATTTCACAACAATCCTCGGAAGTATCATTATTGGTTTTTAAATATTTCATTTTCTTAAGTAATTTTTACATCCAATGCGGAGCTTGAAATCACCACCTCAAGGTCAAGAGTCACACACTGTACCGACTGAGCCAGCCAGGCGCCCCTCTTCTGAAGTATTGTCTCCACTTTACAGGTAGAGAAAATGGGCTCAGAAGTGTTAAGTGACGGCCCGAGTTTCAACCCAGGTCCATGTGACTCCAAAGCCCAGACTTCCATACGCCCAACCTAAGTCATAGGAGTTCCTGTGAGGAGTTGATGTATAAGAAATCCCTTCGGAAACTGTAATTATAGATGTGAATGATGACGACAGTCATGGGAATACTGGCAGAAATCGGATAGTTATAATTGAACTCATACTTATGCAGCTGGTACCTAAGATTAGGGGTGAACAGAAAGCCGCATCAGTGAACTAGCGGAGTGTGGGATGGGGTGCAGAGGGCTACCTGTCCAAGGGCAGAGTGAGAGAGATTGAGGGAGGGAAAGAGGAAGAATGGGGGAGGGAGGGGTAAAGAAGAAGAATCTTCTATCAGGAGCCCTGACCCACAAGAAAAGTACCGACAGTCACACGCTAGGAGAAAGCAACTTATTTTAGTATTTTTAAGAGCTCAAACTATCGAACAGCCAGAATATCTGCTTTTCAAATTTAGAACAAGGGAAGTAAAGACTGAGAGTAATGATAATGGTGGGGCAATGGGCGGCCTCATATGCTGCAGGAGGGAGAGTAAATTGGTACAACCATTTTGGAGGCAGTCTGGCAATAGAAACCTTTAAAAATGTGAGAATTTGGAACACCTGGGTGGCTCAATCAGTTAAGTGTCTGCCGTTGACTCAGGTCACGATCCTGGGGTCCTGGGATTTCACATCGGGCTCCCTGCTTGGCAGGAAGCCTGCTTCTCCCTCTACCTGCCACTCCCCTGTTTGTGCTCTCTGTCTCTGTCTGTCTCTCTCTGACAAATAAATATAGTCTTTAAAAAAATATGTGAATGCCCTTGGCCATTCATTTCTTTTTTTTAATTTGATAGAGTGGGAGTGGGAGAGCATGAACAGGGGGAGTGGCAGGTGGAGGGAGAGGGAGAAGCAGTCTCCCCACTGATCAGGGAGCCCAATACAAGGCTGGATCCCAGAATCCTGGGATCATGACCCGGGCTGAAGGCATACACTTAACTGTCTGAGCCACCCAGGCGCCCCTGGCCATTCATTTCTTCTCTAGGCATTTAGTCTAAAGAAATAATTGGACAAGTACAGAAGATATATGTGTGTGTAGGCACTTGTATATTTGTGTGTATATGTGTGTATATGTGTGTATATGCACAAGTGTATACTTGTGCACAAGTGTGTGTATATGTGTGTATATGCACAAGTGTATACTTCTACAGGGTTGATTATAATATCAAAAAACATCTGATTGAAGATTGGTCAAATATATTATGGTACCTCCATACAGTATACTACTAGGCACCTGAAAAAATGCATAGATTTCTATATATTAACATAGGTGAAAAAGATGATTAGAAAATATTATTTATGACATTGCATTTAAATAAAAATATAGCTACTTTTGCACAGAAAACATGAATATATATGAACTAAAATATTATTAGTGATTATCTTTGAGTGATAGGATTGCAGGTCTCTTTCTCCTTCATCTGTACTTTCTAATTTGTCTGCAGTGGAGACAAACTTCACAATTTTCAGAAGCCCTGACAAATAAATTCCCCTTGGCTTTCAATGGCCAATTAAAGATGGAGGAGACAGGAGGAAGAAAAGGAAAAGGAAAGAAGGGAAAAAAGAAGGGAAAAGACAGAGAAGGTGAGAAGGAGAGGAAAAGAGGTGACTGGAAGGAAACATGGGGAGGGAAGAAATGAAAGAGACAAGGACCAAGACAGAAAAAGAGCAGGAGGGGTAAGGCAGAGGGATGCGTAGTAGCCCTTGAGATGAGGGTGACAAACAGATGGATTGTTCTGGTACGTCCCCCTGTGTGCAAGCGGGGAAGACATCACCTCCCCCGCCCCCCGCCCCCCGCCACTTTCTGGTTCTTTGGCAGTTCAGGGGCAATCTTTCTGTGTGCTAGAAAATAGCTTGTTTACATTTTTATAAAATTCAACATCTATTCTATACTTATCAACTTATGGTTGTGTCTGTTAGACAAACAGTACCTCTTAATTGTGTGAAAACCAGAAAATACAAACAAAAAGAATAAATCCAAGCTCTGCCGTCACACAGCATACTGCAGAGATAACTGCTGGTAATATCTCTTGCACCTGCTTCCCCGCTTCGCGTCTCTAATTAAACACAAGGCTACCTTAGGTATTTGTGCCATTGCCTTTTTGAAAGCGAACTTTTTATTTTGAGAATGTTGTAGACTCACATGCAGTTGTAAGAAGTAATACAGAGACATCCCAGATAGATTTTTGTTAAACAACACGTCTATACTGCCTTACAACTGGCCTTTGTCACTTAGTAGTATAGTATAAGCATGTTTTACATCAACAAATGAAAATTGAGAGAAAAAAATATCAGAAAATCTGCAAATAAAATCATCTTCATAAAAGGAACAAGACATATGAAAGAGCCAAGGTACAAACCGAAGAAATAGACACAACTTAAATGAATAGTCATAAAAAATTCTGCTAAGGGACATAAAGACTCAGAAGGGAAAAGACATCCCCCTTCTGGATCAATATGCATTTTCTAAACTAAATATTTCTTTCTATAGGTTATTCTGAAGATTTTGTAGGAATGTGGAAAAATGATTCAGGGTTGTTTTTTGTTTGTTCTGTTTTTTGTTTTTTTGTTTTTTTTTTAATGCAGAGTAATCGAGAGTCTTAAGTTGGTTAATTTACTGGCTATTCCCTAGAATTCCTCTGATATTTAAAACTGGCTTGACTGCTTATCCACACTGTTTAATCAGAAAGACTAAGGTTATTTTATCTCACAGTATCTAAAGGTTATGTTTGAACTAGTATTCATCAATTTGTTCTCAGCCTTTTTCAAGCCAAACCCAATTTTCAAGCTTACTGAATCACAGAGTAAAAAAAAAATTTGAAAAGCAGTGCAAAAATATTTCAGTGTAATGTTGATCTATGGTACTCTGGCCAGAGTAATGTCTCTTGTTGTTACTTGCTGGAACTATTGTTTTGTTTCTTTACTTGGGCTCCCCTCCCTGCCAAAAATAGGGGGCTTCCCTACGAAGGAGAGGTGGAAAGATATATGCCAGAGGTCCCAAAATGGCAGTCTGAGGGTCACATCTAGCCTAAGGAAAAATAAAATTTTTTTGATCTACCCAAGCCTTAAAAAATATTGTAGTTAGCTGCCAACATTTGAAGATCAGGAAATTTGCATGAAAATATGGATTTCTGGAATACTGGATCTTTCCATAGCCAACCTAATAAGCCCATGTTCAGTTTAGTAACAAAGCAAGGGGACCACCAAAAATAATAAAGAAAACCAGAAATTTTAGAAAGAAATTATGTTAATTCTAGCACACATGGAAATGTTGTGTACTTTTGAAAAATAAAATTTCATTTATGTTTTAGAAATATAACTATGTCGAATATTATTTGGGGAAGAAGCACCATAATCTTTGTAGAATTTGGGCCCTCTGAAGGTCTGATTCCGAGCTTCATTTCCAGTTCCTTTCCAACAGTTGGAAAATTTGGCCACACTGGGCTAAAATTCCCAGTTGCTTGCCCCTACCAGACAAGGCATTCACAGGTCCCACCACTTTTTGGTTTTCTTATATCCCTCAGGTCCACTTGTCCACTCGACTACTCATTCAGGTTACTTGTGGCACGTGTGACATTTCAGTTTGGGGTCCCTGGTACATACAAAGGCCAAGAGAATTTTTACTTACTCTTTCGATCTTTTAAGTAATCAGGGTCAACCAGTACCACACCATCTGTGTAGAGAGGGAGAGACAGCACTGCAGTCAGGAAAAATCCTTAGACTATGAAACAGAAGTCGATTCTTAAAATAGTTCCTCCCATTTTCCCCTTTAATTGGCCTCCTCTTCTGCATGTTCCTTTCTTGGCTTTCTTTTAGTTCCTGGCTCCCATTCCCTTTTCCCCAGGCTCTTTCCCTTTTTGGACTCACTGACCAATGGGATCCACCATGTCCACATGGTCCACGAAGTCCCGTTTCCCCAGGTAGAGGGCAAGCTGTCGTGAAAGAACCTGGCATATTATTCTCATAATCATCTTTGAATGGATTCCCCTGAAGCCCCCAACGCAAACCCTTGAGACCTTGAAGGAGGTACCCACCTACCCCTTTTGCCTTCTCATTTGCCTGGCTAGGCCAGATTCTCTCACCTTCCCATTGGAGCAGGTCTTCTTATATACCCTATAAAGAGAAAATCAGAAAGAAATTAGGGAGAGAAGGGAAGAGGAAAATAAGGGAGAGGAAAGGAAGGGAAGTGGGGGAGAAAAGGAAACATTCCTAGGATTAGGAGAAGAGGCCCAAGGAACATGAAATGGTGCAAAGGTAGAGGTAATTGGAATAGAGTTCAAATTACAAGTTGAGGAGAGGCTGGAAACTCCTCTACCCCAAAAGCACTTGAGTTTGGGTAGGGGACAAATCACAGATTCAGAGAATTAGAAGGAGTTCTAACTTACCTTGAGATGTTGGCCATGGAGGTGGCGTTGTGCCTTTTCTGAGAAGAGGGAAAGAAGGAGGAAGGCTCTGTTGTTTGGTTCCTATTCTCTTTGCCCCATTCTGGGATACAATCCAGACACACCTAGTGTGGTGTAATCTTTCTTCCTTAAGTAGACACCTTGTCACCATCAAATGCTTTATATTCTCCCTCCTGCCAAGATTACTTATTCAGTCATACTCTCACCCATCCCAGACATGGGAAAAAAACCCTATTTTTACAAATTGTCCAGTAACCATGCTCTCTATTCTCCAGAAAGGGCATGGCTTCCTGGAGTACCTGGGGCACTCTTGAGCACCTTTACAGTGAAGGAATTTGTCTGGAAGAGGGCTGGAGAGAGGCCTCCATCCAGACAACTAGAGGAAAATTGGACTGGATGAAGCTGGACATCACCTGGCACACAGTAGGTGTCAAGACGTGTTTGTTAGATACAGGAATGAATGAATGAAGAAAAAATAGGGTCTGTCTGCTTTTGCTCCTGCAATGGATTCTGAGCCTGAGTTCACCTCATGGTGGCCTTAAGTCTCAGCTAAGAGAAGAGAAAAGCGTGGGAAAGAAGGGTTTGGTGCCCTCATGCTCTTGGTTGTTGGTGGCAGAAACCTCTATGGAGATCAAAAGCCTTCCTTGAATCTATTCATTGCTCTCTTCACCTTCCCCCGATTTTCCCATTCTTATCCTCATCCATGTCCCTAGGTGCTAGGCCTTGGAGTAGGGACCATTAGGGAGAGGGAGATGTCTGTCTAGTGCTTCTCTTTGATGCCTATCAGGTCTGGCCCGAGGGGTGAGATTTGGGGAGCTTCCAGAAGTCTCTTGTAGGTCTCTTAGCCCAAGTGCCTGCTGGCTGTGTCAAGAAAGGTGCCCTCAAGAGCTCCTTGATATATTGATGGGGATGTTAAAGGCAAGGGATATGGGACCTAGTATGGGCTAGAAATAGAGGACTTTGGACTATTACCTGGGGAGAGAGATGAAGCTCACATCCGTCTCCAGCTCTGGTTGCTATGCTCGCCTCCCCAGCCTCTTATACTTAAGGTCCTTTGAATGTCTAGACTGGTGGAGGTCAGGGAAGGAGAACAGAGTTGGGGGGGGCATAAAACACTGCTTTATAAATAGCTCAGGTGCCAAGAATTTGGAAAGCAGATTAAAGGCTAAAAGATTAGTGGCTAAGGATTAGCAAGTTCTTGCTGTTGGGACAGGGTGGGGGTAGAGGGTTGAATCTGATAGTGTTAAAGTTAGGGGAGCTTGAGAAGGGGGACTTCAGGGTTTTGGCCTCATGAGGCCTTGAACCTGAGGACTAGGGTCAAAAGAGAGTCAGAGACATTAAAAGAAAAGTGTGGTGAGGGATGGAAATAGGAGGGCTCAAAGTATGGGAGTTTGTGATTCTGAAAGGAGAGCCTTGTATCACACTCTAGTGTTTCTATATCTCTTGATCAGCTAATACAGGCCATTTAAAAGCTAACAGTATGTGAAAGAGTATCCCTTCCCCAGTCCCCCACCACGTGGGACTTGGGACTCTTGAAGCCTACTGTTTAGAAACCCTGATTATCCCAGCTTACGTGCACAGCAGGAGTCAATCTCCTGTAAGTGGGAGTGGTGACTGGGGAGGGGAGGATGAGTTTGTTGAGCTGTGTGTGTACATGTCTGTGAGCTCTGAATGTTTCTTGATGGAGAGGGAGGTAACAAAGGATTTTTGGCCTAGGGGCAGGCTCTCCTGGAAGGATGTTGCATGTGGAGGGAATAGGCAATTGACATCTGTATCACTCCCACCTAGAGTAAACCTTCCCTCCCAGTTTTTGACTCTCCCCAATCCCTGAAACTAAGTCCATGCTGGAGGCTCTAAGCAGCTTCCCTTGCCTCGTATGACCACTCCTGGAATTAGAGATATTTCTGTCCTACAGCTGCCAGGACCCCCACAATGGCAGGAACAAAAATAATCTTCCTTTCTTGGCTGTCCTTCTCACAAGGCCGAGGTCCAGGCTTTGTGGACATAGAGACAGAACCTCCAAACTCTGGGGCTACAGGACCCTACCCTGCATCCAACCCATCATAGAGCTGGCTGGTCTTTAGTATCTATATATAGATGCTCGCCCTCCACCTGCCACAACAGGGAGGCCATTCCTCAGAGCATGGCCATGACTATGGCTCAGAGGGCTGGGCGTTCCCTACCTCCTGCTCCCTACTGTGGCTGCTGGGCAGCTGTCCTGTATTCCTTTTGTCCTGTATTCCTAGCTAACTGTGTTAGCCTTTGCCATTCCTTGCCAATATACACCCCAGGAGCTTGTCTTTTAGTTGCTATTACTCTGTCCTTCTCAGGGATTTTCAGTTAGAGCTGGAAGCCCAGACTCTGCAGGGACCATCGGGGGACTAAAACTAATGCTGGACATACAGGAAAGAGTTCTGTACTTGCCAAGATTGGTGTCTGTGGGGAAGGTGAAACTTCAGAATCAATGTACTTTTGGACTAGCCTTCAGCCCATTTTTGTCTTCAGACCTACACTTGAAGTGTATCCCCTCTTTCAGCTCAGATCCGTGGTCCTCTCAGCAGGAAGAAAATAGATCTGGTAGGTCTTTAATTCATTACTATGATTGAACTTAAATCATTATCTCTCTTCCAAGAGTATGTGCCTTTCTTGGCTGAGGTATAATTTACCAACAGCAAAATGCACAAACCTTTCATTGCACAGCTTGATGAATTTTTATCTACTGTGGTAGACTGAATAATGGACCCCAAACATATAGGGTCCTATTCCCTAGAACCTATGAATGTTACCTTATATGGAAAAAGGAACTTTGCAGAAATGATTAAATTAAGGATCTTGAAATGGGGACATTATTCTGAATCATCTGGCTGGGCCCTAAATAACCACTAGTCTCTTTATAAATAAGAGGAAAAAGAGGGAGATAGAAGGGGATTTTACTACAGAAACAAAGCAATATGAGAACCGAAGCAAGATGCTATGTCACTGGCTTTGAAGATGGAAGAAGGGGCCACAGTCAAGGAATGCAGCTCTGGATGCTGGAAAGGACAAGTGCATGGATTCCACTCTCACCACTCCCCCACAGTCTCTTATGGTCACAGGGTGGCTGATGCAGTTCAGGTGCAGCCTGGCTGACACCTTAATTTTGGTGAAACTGATTTTGGACTTCTGACCTCCAGAACTTTAAGAGAATAAGTCTGCTGTTTTAAGTCACCAAGTCTGTGGTAACTGTTTTACAGCAGGAAGAGGAAGCTAACACACCTGTGTACACATGTACACATGTAACCACTACCTAGATAAGTTATAAGACATTTCCATCTTTCCCCCAAATTCCCTCATATCCTTTTCCAGTTTGCAGTCCCCAAAGAGAATTATCACCATAGTTTCATTTTGAGCAAGAGTATTTGCATTTTCTAGTGATTTATTCCTGGACTGCAAAAATGGTTCAATATTTGCAGATGAATCAATGTGATACATCACATTAATAAAAGAAAGGGTAGGAACCATATGATTCTTTCAAGAGATGTGGAAAAAGCATTTGACAAAGCACAACATCCACTCATGATAAAAACCCTCAACACAGTAGGGTTAGAGGGAACGTGCCTCAACATATTAAAGGCCAGATATGAAAAATCCCCAGCTAATTATCATCCTAAATGGGGAAAAACAGAGATTTTCCTCTATGGTCAGGAACAAAACAGAGATGTCCATTCTCACCACTGTTATTTAATATAATGCTGGAAGTCCTAGCCACAGCAATCAGACAACACACACACACAAAAAGGCACCCAAATCGGCAAGAAAGATGTCAAACTTTCACTATTTGCAGATGAAAAGATACTCTATATAGAAAATCCAAAAGACTCCACCAGAAAATTGCTAGAACTGGTACACAAACTCACTAATGTTGTAGGATACAAAATCAATATACAGAAATCTGTTGCATTTCTATATACCAATGATGAAACAACAGAAAGAGAAAGCAAGGAATCAATCCCGTATATATGACTGCAACCAGAACAATGGGATATCTAGGAATAAGCCTAACTAAAGAGGTAAAAGACCTGCACTATGAAAACTATAAAGCCCTGATAAAAGAAGTTGAACATGACACACAGAAATGGCAAAACATTCCATGCTCATGGCTTAGAAGAACAAATATTGTGAAAAATCTATATTGCCCAAAGCAATCTACACATTTAATGCAATCCCTATCAAAATACCACCGAAGTTTTCACAGAGCTAGAACAAACAATCCTAAAATTTGGATGGAACCA
Organism: Ailurus styani; assembly: GCA_002007465.1. Taxonomy (NCBI): domain Eukaryota; kingdom Metazoa; phylum Chordata; class Mammalia; order Carnivora; family Ailuridae; genus Ailurus; species Ailurus styani. Next base: position 546,524 of record LNAC01000363.1, on the reverse strand, counting down.
CAAAAGATCCCAAAGAGCCAAAGCATCTTGAAAAAGCAAAGCAAAGCTGGAGGCATCACAATTCTGGACTTCACGATATATTACAAAGCTGCAGCGATCAGGACAGTATGGTACTGGTATGAAAATGGACACATAGGTCAATGGAGCAGAAGAGAAAATCCAGAAATGAACTCACAACTATATGGTCAACTAATCTTCGACAAAGCAGGAAAGAGTATCCAATGGACAAAAGACAGTCTCTTCAACAAATGGTGTTTGGGAAACTGGTCAGCAACATGTAAAAGAATGTAACTGGATCACTTTCTTATACCATATACAAAAATAAGTTCAAAATGGATGAATGACCTAAATGTGAGACCTGAAACCATAAAAATCCTAGAGGAGAACACAGGAGCAACCTCTTTGACACCAGCTGTAGCAACATCCTACTAGATATGTCTCCTGTGGCAAGGGAAACAAAAGGAAAAATAAACTATGAGGACTTCATCAAAATAAAAAGCTTCTGCACAGTGAAGGAAACAATCAACAACAGTAAAAGGTAACCTAAGGAATGGGAGAAGGTATTTGCAAATGACATATCTGATGAGGGGTAGTATCCAAAATCTATAAAGAACTTATCAAACTCAACACCCCAAAACCAAATAACTTGATTTTAACAATGGGCAGAAGACATCAATAGATATTTTTCCAAAGAGGACATCCAGATGGCTAAAAGACATATGAAAAGATGCTCAACATCACTCATCTTCAGGGAAATCAAAACTACCATGAGCTATCACCTTACACCAGTCAGAATGGCTAAAATTAACAACACAGGAAACAACAGGTATTGGTGAGAATGTGGAGAAAGGGGATCCCTCTTATACTGTTGATGGGAATGCAAACTGGTGCAGCCACTCTGGAAAGCAGTATGGAAGTTCCTCAAAAAGTGAAAAATAGAACTACCCTATGATCCAGCAATTGAACTCCTAGGTATTTACCCAAAGGATACAAAAATACTGATTTGAAGGGATACATGCACCCCCATATTTATAGCATTGTCAACAATATGCTATATCACAATATATCACAACAACAACAGTGGTATCAACAATATCAACAATGATTACAGCATTGTCAACAATATTCAAATTATGGAAAGAACCCAATGTCCATCAATTGATAAATGGATAAAGAAGTGGTGGTGTATATATATAATGGAATATTACTCAGCCATAGAAAAGAATGAAATCCTGCCATTTGCAACAATGTGGATGGAGCTAGAGAGTATTATGCTAAGTGGAATAAGTCAGCCAGAGAAAGACAAATACCATATGATTTCATTCATATGTGGAATTTAAGAAACCGACCAAACAAACATAGGAGGGAAAAAGAGAGGTATGCCAAGAAGCAGACTCTCAACTATAGAGAACAAACTGATGGTTACCAGAGGGGAGGTGGGGGGGGGGGAAGGGTTAAATAGGTGATGGGGATGAAGGAGTGCACGTAGAGTGATGAGCGCCCTGTGTTATATGGAAATGTTGAATCACTAAATTGTACACCTGAAACTAATATTACACTGTATGTTAACTAACTGGAATTTAAATAAAAACTGGAGGAAAAAGGGTGTTCACATTTTCTGAGAAAGCGAGAGTAAGAAGGCAAAGGAATGCATCTCTAATTATACAGCTTCTGGTCTCTATGATATATTGAAGGGAGATGTATTTTCAGGTCCTTACCCACCTCGCTTGCACATCCCAGTGATTTTTCCCAGCCAAGCCTTCCAGTTAGGAAGTGGTGATCAGATCTCAAAGTGAGGAAAGGATGGGTTATTCAGTAAAGGGTTGTAGCAGACGGTCAACTCACCAGCCACCTCCCCCTTCCATTTCCTAGGCTGGTCATGGCCATTTCATCCCTCTTGCCAGTGACTGGTTCAGTTATATGCATGGTGAAATTCCGGCTGCTGAGGTGTGAAAGGAAGTGTGCTAGGGAGATTCTGAGAAAGATTTCCTGAGTAATAACAGTAATAACAGTAAATCCACAGGAAGAGAGGCCTTCCTCTCCTACCATTGAATGTTGGCATGTTTGGAAGCAATGCCTGAAGGGCATCAGCCATCTTGTGACCATGAGAGTTGCTAAACCAACGTGCTGAGGGCTGCAGATCAGAAAGATGGAGTCAGGATTTTTTGTGACATTGTTGAGTTGTTGAATTAGCCAACTCCAGGACTTAGATGCAAGATAATAAATTTCCACATTTTAAAACCAGCCGACTTGGAATTTTCCATTATTGTAATTGAAAGCATACCAGCGGATTTAAGTGGGAAGTGGACAATGGCATTGGCTCAGTAGGGGAGGATAGAAAGGAGACTGAGGAATCAAATGGTAGAAACAGACTTCCTGTGCTGTCCTAGGTATTGGACACAGTGGTACTAGTCTCTACTCTAAAGCTTTTGGGCACTGGGGTAGCTCAGTGGGTTAAAGCCTCTGCCTTCGGCTCAGGTCATGATCTCAGGGTCCTGGGATCAAGGCCCGCATCGGGCTCTCTGCTCAGCAGGGAGCCTGCTTCCTCCTCTCTCTCTCTCTGCCTGCCTCTCTGCCTGCTTGTGATCTCTCTCTCTGTGTCAAATAAATAAATAAAATCTTAAAAAAAATAAACCTTTTAACAGCCTTGCTGGAGATAAAGAACAGACATGTTGGGGCGCCTGGGTGGCTTGGTCAGTTAAACGGCTGCCTTTGGCTCAGGTCATGATCCCTGATCCTGGGATTGAGTCCCACATCAGGCTCCCTGCTCGGAGGGGAGCCTGCTTCTCCCTTTGCCTGCCACTCCCCCTGCTTGTGCTCTTGCTCGATTTCTCTCTCTCTCCTGCATGCTCTCTCTAGCAAATACACTCTTAAAAAAAAAAAAAAGAACAGACACGTAGAATGACAGAAAGGGCACACTATGGAAAAGGCACCTGTACGGCTAACTCGGACCCAATGTATGCAGCCAGTCACTTTCCCCTGACTTTATTAATAAGTTTGGATTATCCAGGGTTTCAGTTTATAGCTCCTTGCTGTCAAGGTTGTGGGACTGTCTTGTTCCATTCCATACTGCACCTTATTTGCAGCAGGTGACCTCATTATTCCACATCATAAAGAAAACCCAGGGAACTGAGGTGAACTTTCCAATCTCCAACCCTCTCCAAATTCACCTTGTATTTCAATTCCTAGTGATGAAGAGGATGATAATCACCAGGCACGATGTGTTACATGCATTGCTTCCTTTTCTCCTCACAACCAGAAAGGTGCTAGTGTCCTCATTCGACATATGAGGAAATGGAGGGTCAGGAAGACTTACCCATGGTCGTATAGCTAATGGGTGATGGAGGCAGACTTAAGTCTAGGTCTGACTCCAAAGCCTGCATTCTTGCCCCACTATTTCTCCTTTCTTTTCTCCCTCACTTCTTTCCTTCTTTCCTTCTTTCCTTCTTCTGTTCCTCCTCCCTCCCTCTTCTTCCTTTCTCCTCCCCCCCTCACCACACCCCTACTAGAGAAAGAGATTAGAAACCATGGCTTTCCCCCCTTTCCCTCTTTAGGCACTAAGGAAATAGCATACATTGCAGAGAAACTGTCATCAAGACATGAATATTAAATGTAAGGGGCCAAGGGGAGGACTGGAAAAGACTGGAGGAGTAGGGGAACGGAAGGGTAGCAGTGAGGAAGAAGATAATAAACTTCGCCTGACATACTAATTCTAGATAATCAATGAGATACCCAAGTGGGTTTGTCCTACAGCACACAATATATACAGGCCTTAGCTGTGGGAATCATTGGATTCAACAAAGTATAACTGAGTCATTCATTCATTCAGTAAACATTTATTGAACACCTACTATGTGCATGGTATCTGTTTACTTAACTCTGAATCGGAAGGCATTTTTTGGACAGCAAGATGTGTAATTTGAAAAAAAAAAACACCTGGAACATATGTTACTATAACTTTACTGGGAAGGCTGTGGGAAAGACAGAGATAATACAAGGTGCTTGTCCTTAGGGACCTCTGGGTCTGGCATGGGGCTGGGAGCAGTGGGAGAAGATGGACAAAAACAAAAAGGAGGGGGCACCTGGGTGGCTCAGTCAGTTAGGCGTCTGCCTTCAGCTCGGGTCATGATCCTGGAGTCCTGGGATGGAGCCCCGAGTCAGGCACCCTCCTCAGTGGGGAGTCTGCTTCTCGCTCTGGCTGCTGCTCCCGGTGCTTGCATGCTCTGTCTCTCACTCACTTTCTATCTCAAATAAATGAAATCTTTAAAAAAGACACAAAGGAGGGAAATTCTATGCAGTATGTGGTTTGTGATATATACACTCAACAGGAATCAAATGTGGTAAGAGTGTGAGAGAGACATACATTTTTAAAAAAGATTTTATTTATTTATTTGACAAAGAGAGAGAGATCACAAGTAGGCAGAGAGGCAGGCAGAGGGAGAGGGGGAAGCAGGCTCCCCACTGAGCAGAGAGCCCGATGCGGGCCTCGATCCCAGGACCCTGAGATCATGACCTGAGCCAAAGGCAGACGCTTTATCCCACCGAGCCACCCAGGTGCCTGAGACATACATTTTAATTAGAGAGACATCTGTATGCTGGAGTCTCAGTGGTCATTATAATTATTCTTAACTTCTAAGTTAAAGCATGAGAGTGGGGGTGCCTGGGTGGCTCAGTTGTTAAGCGTCTGCCTTTGGCTCAGGCCATGATCCTGGGGTCCTGGGATGGAGCCCCGCATTGGGCTCCCTGCCCAGCTTCTCCCTCTCTCACTCCCCCTGCTTGTGTTCCCTCTCTCATTGTATTTCTCTATGTCAAATAAATTAATAAAATCTTTTTTTTAAAAAAGCATGAGAGTGGAAGTTGAGAGAGAAAGAGGGAGATTGGGAAGAGAAATGGTAACGTGAGGAAGAGGAAGGAAAGGAGGAAGAGGGGAAGAGAGGAGAAAAGAGGAAAGGCTCCAGGGGTAAGCCTTGGGGAAAGGTCACCTTCGGAAGGAGGACAGAAGGGAGCCAGGTGAAGAGGTCAGAAGGGACACCCAGAGGACTAGGAGAACCAGAGTAATGCAAAGTCACAGACACAAAAGTGAGGAAGAGTGTCACAGAAGCCAGCAAGTCTGGCCTGAAGCATTTCCTAAGGTACAAATCCTTTTGGCCCAGGCTGTTGGGTGAGGTCCTTTCCTGAAGTAGCCACTGGGCGGCGGTGGCAGCAGTGACAGCTGGAGCTGTGTCCAGGGACTAGCAGAAACCTAGCAAAGCTAAATCAGCTGGAAGCAGGAGCTTCTCTAGTGTGGAGGACGCTGGTGTGAGCCCTTGCGTGTATGCCAAGCCTTGAATCACATGTGTTCTCTTCCAAAGAGATCAGATTCATCCCTAGGAGCAAAGGAATAATGCAAAATACCTTGTGCTTTATGACGCGTGTTCACACCTCGATATTCGTGGAATATAGATATTAGGGAAACACCGAAGGGTTGGTATTATTATGTCCATTTAACCGGGGAGAAAACGCAGTTACAAAGAGGTGTCCAGCATCACACAACTAATGCCTGGGAAAACAAGGATTCGAATTCCTGTTGGTCTGGCTCCAAACACTTGGGCCTCTTATCCGATATCCCGGCAGCCTGCTGTCCAGGGCTCAGGCTCTGACCGCTTCCCCTGTGCCTCCCTTTTAGCTACCCCCACCCTGCCACAGGGCAAGGATCTCCAAGTTTCCCGGATCCAGGTTTCTGGGTCTGCAGGAGATCTAGATCCCAGATTCTAGAGCCTCCCTCGCAGGCCTGCTGCCTCCTCTCACTCCTAGAATCCAGCTGGGCAACATTCCCAGGACCTGAAGATCAGGGTCGGAATCCCCATTGCTTCCAGTTCCCTGCAGCGTGGATTCTGCCCTGACTGCCCCTCCCTCCCCAAGAGCACCAGTCACCTCACTCTCAGAGTCCTCCAGGCCCAAAGCTTGCCCATCTGTCGAAGACCCCCACAATCTGGAACCTTAGTTAGCCCCAGGAGCCCAGATCCAGAGCTCCCGAAAAATTGGCATTCTCTGGCACTCAGCTTTCAAACATCTAGGTTTGGATTCTGTACTTTCTCTGTGGTATTAGGACTGGGGTCTCTTGGAGTGGTAGGGAGAGATGAGGGGTGGTGTGTAGGATGGGGTGGGGCCTGTCAGGGAGGCATGTTGGCTAGCATCCTTGGGGAGGAGGGAACTGTCTCCTCTCCCTTTCTCTCACATGTGCCATAGACCTCTTGAAATTAATAGGCTGAAAAACAAACCCCCAGTTTCCCCCCCAAACCTTCTTCTCTCATAGCTTTTCCCATCTCTGTCGACAGTAACTCAATTCCTCCAGTTGCCTCAGGCCGGAAATCTTAGGGTCCTCTCTTTCTCTCACACTCTGTGTCAGTAAATCGTGTTGCCTCTACTTTCAAAATCTAGCCAGAATCTGACCACTTCCCATCACCTTTGCCACCCTGGTCCAAGTCACCATCACTCATTGGCAATAGCTCCTGAATTTATCTTCCTCCTGTTCCCCCAGTCCTGCAGTCTATTCTCAGCATAGAGCTAGCCAGTGACCCTTTAAAAGTACAAATCAGAGGACGCCTGGGGGGTGCAGTCCATTGAGCATCAGACTCTTGGTTTCCGCTTGGGTCGTGATCTCGGAGGTCGTGGGAACGAGCCCCGGGATTGGCTCTGAGCTCAGTGGAGAATCTGTTTGAATTTCTCTCTCCCTCTGCATCTGCCACTTCCTGCCCACGCTCGCTCCTCTCTCTCTCTCTCTCTCTCTCTCTCTCTCTCTCTCTCTCTCTCTCTCTCTCTCCATCTCTATCTAAAATCAATAAGTAAAATCTTTTAAAAATATATAAATTAGACCCTGACTCTCGTCTCTTCTAAACCCTCAATTGCTTCCCATTCATTGAAAGTAAAAGCTAAGCCGTCGCCACCATGGTTTCCAAGGACCTTCATGATCTGGTCGCTGCCAAACTCTCTGACCTCAAGTCTCTACATTTCCCTTCCTCCCAACAACTTGCTCTGTGTCCAAAGCCACCCTAATATTTAAAAAAGACAACCCTCTCCATTCCCATGTCTTTTCTTCTCTATTCCCCTTCCCACCTTTATTTTTCTCCACAGCAATGATTACAATCTCTATATTTTACTTGTTAATTTTCTTTTTTTTTCCCCCCCACTAGTATGCAAGCTCCATTAGAATGAGAGTTTTTCTCTGTTTTCTTCACTACTAGTGAACTACCAGCACTTAGAACAGGACCAAGCACATGGTGGGTTCTCAGTAAACATTGCTTATCTTTTTCCTGGAATATGGCCAGTGGCTTCAGAAAGACAACTACACAGAGCAATTAGGTACACGGATGAGGGGCACCTGGGTGGCTCAGTCATTAAGCATCTGCCTTCGGCTCGGTCATGATCCTGGGGTCCTGGGATCGAGCCCCGAGTTGGGCTCCCTGCTCAGTGGGAGTGGGGAGACGGCTTCTCCCTCTGCCTCTCTCCTGCTTGTTTTCCCTCTCTCGCTGTCTCTCTCTTTGTCAAATAAATAAATAAAGTCTTAAAAAAATAAGACCATGGATGCTAGCAGGCCTGCCTGGGTTCAACTCTTGACTCTACCACTAAATAGCAGAATAAATTCTCTGCCTTGGTTTTCTCATCGGCAAAGTAGGGAGATTAACTGTGCTTCTAGAGAACCTGTGGGGCCGGCAGTAAGTGTAAAGCAGTTAGAATAGTGTCTTGCACATAGTGCGTGCTACATAAGCATTTTTATAATTATATGCACATGGACTGAAGGTTTATATCAGTACTACAGGTTTTCTAAAATCTTTCTGTGTGTTATCTGGCATTTCTGCCCATGTTAACATTCATTCATTTCCCATGTTTCTGCTCACTTACACAGATTTGTATGATCTCCCTGTAGCTTTAGCCTCTCCCGAGGCCTGGCTTTCCATCTGTAAACTTGGATGTTTCCGTGTGTACTCCGTCCTACAGTCATTTAGAAACTGTTAAATAGTAATCTCGCCGGGCCCCACTTTCCCAATGTATAGAGTGAGTGGGTTGGACTTGATAATCTTGCCTTTCTAGCTCTGCCGATTTCCCAGGCCTGGAGGAGGGACAGGCCCCGCCCCCAGACCTGCCCCCTTGGATATGCCCTCTGGCCGCCAAGGGGAAAGGTGACAGAGTCAGCTGGGCTCAGCTTCAAGGGGACCAGGTAGGAGACATGCCAAGTTTCTTGGGTGAGGGTGGCGATGGGGTTCCTGGGCTGGACCAGGCTGGGGGAAGGCATGAAAAAAGTGTGGAGACCTGGGACCAGGGTGAGGGGAAAGGTAAAGTCACCATGTGGAGAAATGGCATGGGCTGGGAGACAATTTGGGTCTGGGCATCTTCGCCCATTTGTTGGTCCCGATAGGCCTCCACACTTTCGGCTAGCCAAGATCTGAAGGACAGAGTCAGTGGCAGGATGAGAACAACCCAAACTCCCTGCCTGTCCTGCTGGGCCCTAGCACCGCCCCAGGCTGGACCAAGGGGCCTTGGGTTGCACGGACATACTTCCGTCAGCTACTCCTCATGCTTTGGTCACAGCCCTCCCCATGCTCTGCTCTTTGGTCTGAGGTCCGGGCCGGGAGGCCAGGAAAACCCAGCTGCCCTCACTTCTCCCATTTCCACCTGTAGGGACCATGGCCAGTGCAGAGTCCTCTCTGCTCACAACCCTAGGCCCCAGCCCAGATCCTGGTGACGGTGAGGCAGAGCTGGACTGCAGTTTCAATGAGGAGTTCAAGTTCATCCTGCTGCCCGTGAGCTACACAGTCGTCTTTCTGTTGGGCCTAGGCCTTAACACCCTGACCCTCTGGCTCTTCCTCTTTCGCCTCCGACCCTGGGATGCCACAGCCACCTACATGTTCCACTTGGCCTTGTCAGATACTTTGTATGTGCTGTCACTGCCCACCCTCATCTACTATTATGCGGCCCGCAACCACTGGCCCTTTGGCACGGGGCTCTGCAAGTTCATCCGCTTCCTCTTCTACTGGAACCTCTATTGCAGCGTCCTCTTCCTCACCTGCATCAGCGTACACCGCTACCTGGGGATCTGCCACCCACTGCGGGCCCTGCGCTGGGGCCGCCCGCGTTTTGCAGGCCTTCTCTGCCTGGCGGTCTGGTTGGTGGTGGCTGGCTGCCTCGTGCCCAACCTATTGTTCGTCACCACCAGTGCCAAGAAGGACACCATCCTGTGCCACGACACCACTCGGCCTGAGGAGTTCGACCGCTATGTGCACTTCAGCTCAGCCATCATGGGGCTGCTGTTTGGCGTGCCCTGCCTCGTCACTCTCGTCTGCTACGGGCTCATGGCCCGGCGCCTGTATCGGCCCTTGCCGGGGGCCACCCAGTCATCTTTGCGTCTGCGTTCTCTCCGCACCATCGCTGTGGTGCTGACTGTCTTCGCTGTCTGCTTCGTGCCCTTCCACATCACCCGCACTGTTTATTACCTGTCCAGGCTGTTGGAAGCCGACTGCCGGGTGCTGAACATTGTCAACGTGGTCTACAAAGTGACTCGGCCTCTGGCCAGTGCCAACAGCTGCCTTGATCCGGTGCTCTACCTGCTCACGGGGGACAAGTATCGACGTCAGCTCCGGCAGCTGTGTGGGTTTGGGGGGCCTCAGCCCTCCACCACTGCCTCCACCCTGGCGCTGGTGTCCCTGGCTGAGGAAAGCAGCTGCAGGTGGACATCCACCCAGCGGGACAGTGGCTTCCCTGCCCCTGGGGCAGGTAGATCGTAGCCCTGGGAGGCAGGAAGTGAGAGGAAAAAGGGTGAGTGCAGGGCAGAGGTGAGGGAACTTGATCGTTATGTCCAATATGGGTGCTGCTTCCTCTTTCCCAGGCTCCGGAGAGAGGCCCACACCCTGAGGATTAAGAGGAACCAGGGAAATCACGTGTGCCCCCATCTCTCATAACCCCTTCTGTTGCCTTCTCCTCTTCAGCCAAACAGTAACAGCCGCTCTCCTTTCTCTTTGCTTCTGTCTCCTTCCTGGGGCTGTTGGTCCTTTCTCCTGAGCTTACAAGGTTTCCTAAAATTCTCATGCCATCCTTTTCCCCCCATATACCTTTGTATAGCCTCTGTCCCCTCAGCCAGACCTGAACATCAGACCGAAGAGGCGGAGAAGCTGGGGTGATCGCGGGATTGGTCTGATTTATCTGATGGTGATAGCCAGAATCGGGAAGTGGGGGCACCAGCATAGCACAGATGCCAAAGTTGGGACATATGTAGTGCCCACACCCACTCCCTGGGTTCCTCTTGGACAGAATGGTCTTGCTCACTGAAGTGCTGAAATAGGGCTCAATCCCGGACAGCCTGCATGGCAGGGGGCCCATGTACAGCCAGACGCATGGCACTGTTGAACTGGTATACAGCCCCGAGGTACCAGGGGAGCCCTGAGTCTTACCATGGGGCGGATACCATGCCTCAAGGGGCAGGGCCCAAGCTGATGTTGGCCTTTGGAACAGGACCTCCTTTATGATGTTTGCTGGGATCATAATTGACAGTTTTCCTGTACTAAATGAGAAGAACAGCTGATGGCTTGGAAAGAAAGAGAAGAAGGGAGGTCTCATGTTTGTGGCTGTAAGTTCCAGCACCGAGGGGTAGAGCAGATTTGTACAGTTTGGGGTGGTGACAGGGACTGATGCCCAGAGCTGGCTCTTCCCTGGTCTCTCCCCTTTCTCTGGCTCCTGCACTAGGTGCATAATAAATCTGTCACCAACTCTTTCAGATCAGGCTTTAGGGCTTCGACGCCCGGGCAGACAGAGTATGGGGTCGAGGACAGGTCCCCTGAGAGTCTTGAATCCAGTCACTCCTCCCCAACACCATCTTAGTACTTATGGGCTTACAGGAGTCGGGACTAGGTACAGAACTTGGGCAGCTAACCCCTAAGCCTAGGAAGTAAGAGTGTCTAGGCAGGCATTCATCAGAAGGGTGGGCTTACCCTTTCAGGCACTCCCCCCCCTCTGAAATCGCCTTCTAGCCCACTGGTCTCCCGAGTCTCCAGCCTTCTTTTTCTTTTGCCCCACTTTTGTTGACCTGTCTCTGATCTCTTCCTTGTCTACTGGCATCTAAGGGGTCTCTCTGGAGAGTAAGCCTGGGGTTAGTCTTCAGGAAAAAAATGACGCTGATGCTCCCATGTCCCCTTTTGCATCCTTCCCTTTCCCTGCTTGCTACCCAGGACTCCTTCCCTTAGCAGTAAATGCACTGGCCTTTTCCTTACTAGTTTCCCAGTGTTATGACCACTGCCTAGACTGTTATGTATCCTATTTTTCATCTGTACTCTGTCCCCTTAATTTCTATGACCACAGCTTCCTTGCCCATCACCTACCTCACCTATCCACCAGCCCCGCCAAGTAAAGCTGCTTTCTCCATCACAACTGACCGTCCTCTATTTCTCCAGTCCATTTAACACATACAAAGGCTCATTTAACCCATTCTCAAGACTCACTGCCCAGACTTTAGGGTCTGCTACTCTAGGGCTGTCTTCCCTCCTCACACTCTAAGTTTAGCTAAACACCTTGACTCTCACCTTCAGCCAATTTTTCCCTCTTTCTTAGACTGAAGGAGGTTGCAGATGAAGCCAGAGAACAAAGCTGTTTTGACTTACTGAAACTTCATGTCTTGGAATTTCCATCTAAGCCCCCATTTTTATTAGTTTGCTAAGTTCCTAGTGAACATTCCAGAGCAAGTGTTTTCTGTCTTTTCCACCTTCTCAATACTCCAACTCCCTCCTACCCTATGACCTTCTAAGAGTTACCTTGCCTCTTGTAAAACTGATTCTAACACCTCAACTTCTTTCTGCTTCATTTGTGATAACTCTACTTTTATATCCATCTTGTCTTTCTTCCTTGTAGACCCAAAATAAGAGGTGGCCCTCTTACTTGTTCTTTTGTTTATCCCTTTTCATCATTTTCAGTCTTTCCATAACTGATTTCACACTATCTTTTAAAAAACACACACACAACAAAACTCAACCAAACAAAAATAAAGCATTATCACCGAAACCATGACCCTGCTGTCTCTTGTAGCTAACATTCTAGTCATCTTATTCATTTCACTGCCAAATTTCTAGAAAAAGTACCATAACCCTATATAACACCATTTCATCACTATCAAGTCACGGGTCTTAACTCCCTGAACCTGGTTTCCTTCTATACCTGGAAGAACATAAATTACTTCAAAAGCAAGATCTTTAAAGATATTTCTTCTATATTCATCCTCTTTGACTATCTCTAGATCATGTTATCCTGTTGCATATCTTGTTTAAAATTTTTTTATGAAAACAACATTTAAAAATTCCACTATGGCAACATTAAAGGAAATTTTGGAAGAAAATATTCACCTACACTTTCAAACTCCAGACAATTGTTTTCATTTATCTATGTTCCATGATTTTTCAGATTGCATAATATTTATACTTTATGGAAGTGCAATCACAGTGTACACATATTTTTAAAATTTTGCTTTAAGAAACTTTTATTGTAAATATTGTAAATATTGTCCTTGTGCTTGTCTTTCATATTTATCATTTAATAGCCACATAGAATTATATCCATTAGTAGATTATATTTTATTTGACTATTCCCCTATTATTGGACTTTAGTCAACTCCCGATTTTTCTTTGAACATGCTTTGAACATCTTAATGCATATGGCTTTTTTCTTCTTTACAATTCTGTTCCTAGGACAAGTTCCCAGGAGTGGGATTACCAGGTCAAAGGGTATAAACATTTTTTATGGATCTTGATTTCCAAAAAGACTGTACAAATTTTCAAGGCCACAATGGCACACAAGTGTTCCAGTTCTTTTGCAACTCTAGCACTGGACTTTAAGAGAAGTCTGTTTGGATGGCTTAAAACATTAATTTGTGGGGCACCTGGGTGGCTAAGTCGGTTAAGCGTCTGCCTTTGCCTCAGGTCATGATCCTGAGGTCCTGGGATGGAGCCCCAGATCGAGCTCTCTGTTCAGTGGAGAGCCTGCTTCACCCTCTCCTTCTGCCTGTTTCTCTCTCTGCCTGCTACTCCCCCTGCTTGCACTCACGCTCTCTCTCTCAATCTGTCAAATAAATAAATGAAATCTTAAAAATAACCCCAAACAAAAAACAAACCACATTAATTTGTTAACTTCACTTTCTTGATTACTCATGGGATAGAACACTTTTCCATATGTTTTCTATTTGTATTTCCTCTTGTGTGAATTGTTCACGTTCTTCACCAATTGGCATGAGTAGTCTTATATATAGGTGCTCTTATATATCTAAATGTATTCTTTGTTTAACATACATGTTAACCCTTTGTCATATTTGATATACATATTTCTTCCATTTATTGTAATTTTTGCTTTTAATTTTAGTTCCTTATTTTATCCCCTGGCTTTAAATTTCTCTCCTCCTGCTTTTACTTATCTTATTACTTCCTCTCTCTCTCTGCTGGCTTCTCCTCTTTTACTACCTAAGTAAACAGAGTTCTAAGATCTGTCATAGTCATAGCATTTGGGGATTATTTAATCCACTCCCCAACTCCCCCCCATCTGACCCTTGATTTTCTCCTGGAGAGAACATATGTGCACACAAATACAATTCAGTTGACTTAGAGTCCTTGAGAGTACCTCAGAAATCTTCTAGGGCCTAGGTACCTCCTCACTTCACAGAGTAGTAAAATGGCCCAGAGATATGACTTGCCCATTACTTAGTAAGCTCGTGGCAGAGCAGGAACTAGACTTAGACCCCAGGTCCTCTGACTCCCAGACCTCCTTCCATTACACCACACCCACTCAGTTCTAGCCTGTCCTTTCTCCCAAGTTCCACCTCTATATCTTCAATTGCCCACTGGACAGTTTCACTGGGATCCTCCATTGTTACTTCCAACCCAAGATGTCAAAACTTCCTGAACCGGTTTCCCTACCTGTTTTGATCGTTTCTTTTCATGCCATCTTCTTTCCTCAAAACACTCAGGTAACTTCAATTCTCTCTATTTCATGAGATTCTGACCTTTCTTTAGTTAGCATGTCAATTATAATCAGCTTTCCTTTATGATCTCAATGCTACCATTCTAATACTGACTATTATCACCTTATCCCTGACTAACTGTTACAGCCTCCTAACTGGTCTTGCATCCATTCTCTCCTCACACAAATGCATCCTATATAATGCATACTTCCAGGTTAGTCAGCCCTAACACTGCTCTCACAGTTTCACTTTCTTACTTAAAACTCTCTCATGGCTCCCCACTGTTGACAAGACAAGTTGAAATCCTTAAGTCGGAAATAAAAAAAGAGAATTTTCAGCTTTATTTTCCACTCATCCCCAGTACAATATCTTTCTTCTCCAGCTAATTTGAGCTCCTCATTCTTTCTCCAAATAAGACTTGCACTTTCTCTGAATCTTTATCTTTCCTTCCCCCCACACTAGAATGCCTTCCCTTTCTTCTCCCACTGTCTTTTTCCTACCTCGTTTCCAAGGGCAGGCTTAAGCCTCACTTCCATTTTGAGGCCTTGTTTGGTGACTCTTACCCACAGTGACCTTCCTGGTCACTCCTACAGTAATTATTGTCTATATCAGTCACTCAGCACTTTTATTGTCTTTTGAAATTATACTATTATTGCTATTTAACTCTTTATGTATGTTTGCTTTGAGTTCCTTACTGTAAACTCCTTGAGCTACTGTGCTAGAGAGAAAAGAGGATAGGACTGAAAATCAGAAGAGCCAAGTTTGAGCCCTCCTCACATATTCTACTACTTCATCCCATAATCCCCAATCAGGCCAAATGCTTCACCCAGGATGCACCTAGGACTTTATTCTCCTTCACAGATGTGATGAAAGCTAACATTTTGGTGAAGAAGATGATGATAAGTAGTAGAGAGAACAAGCAAATTTAGTCAGATAACCGGACTTGGCTTCTTCAATCTGCTGCTCATTAGTTGCATAATCTCAGACAAGTTACTTAATCTCTCAGAGCTTCAGTTTCCTCACTGACAAACTAGGGATAGTGATATTCATTTAGTAGGGCTGTTGTGAAGTGTCAATGGAGCAATAGATGAAGAAACATCATTTACAGTTCCTGTGGGTGGGAACCCCTTTTCAGTAGTTTTCAACTTTAGTGTAGTTGGATGAGGAACCAGAATTCTAGATTTGGATTTGATGCTGCTTAGAAGTGATAGTTAAGATCACAACAACTCTGAACACTTGAGTGTGAGAAGCAGAAGGCTAAAAACTGACTATTGAGAGATGACCATGGTGATGAACTGGGAGGAAAGAGATTGAAAGCTTGGCCTTGCCTCAAGGGAAAGGGAATTTCAAAGAGAGGGACTTATAAAAGTTATTTTTAAAAAATCCTGACTGAAAGGAAAGAAAAGAAAAATCAAGGAAGTAAGCAACAGTGAATGTGTAAGAGAATTCAGGGAAGATGAGACTCTCAGAAAGATAATAAAAAAATACTTGATTCCTTGCCAGCCTGCATACAAAATATATTAGCCAATGACATTAACAAAGAGGTCAATCTCAGATAGCTTTTGTAATCAAGATCTGTTTACCTGTATTTACACTCCTCCTTCCCTTTTAGTTCCTGCATGACTTTGCCTCTTGCCAAAGATTTCAGAATCACCCACTGAATGCGTTACGTGCCATAACCTACAGACCTTATATTTCTTGTATGAGCTGAGTTGTGGTTTGCCACCAAAAGGGAGTATGAAAATCCTCGAGTACAACTAAAGAGTGAGTCTGTCTATGAGGGTACCTTGGTGTATGTTTGACTGCCAGAGTTTATGTATTTTGGTCACAAATTGGGAAGGAGACAAATTATTTTTCCTTGAGTCAAGGGTAAATTATTAAAATGTAAGAAATCTTTGAGACAAATAAGAAGGTAAAATCCTTCTGGGGCTGGCTGGTTACTACTGTACATTTTGTACCACAGTTCGAGGCCCTAGTCATACTCATGGGAAGAAGAAAACAGATGTATTTGGAAAACTAAAGGGATAAATATATTAATGCCCTCTCAGAGCATTATAATGCTGGCACCTTTCAATTTATTTACTTCTCGCTGATGCTTAACTTACTGCTTATTGTAAGCCTCATCCCCTTTACTACACCAATAACTATCTCCAGTGTGAATAAAACATTTCTTTTTACACACTCTGATCTTGCTGGATTTCTTTCAGAGGGTAGCCATAGCTCTGGTTCTTTGAAAATGTAAGGTAGTTTGATTTTTATGAGTTTCTGTTTTTATTCATTTCTCTCCTGCAGTTTCCCAAGGCACATATTCTGGGGCAGTAATACATATTACTAAGTTTTTAAGGGGTTGTATTAGAAGGAAGTGACATAGGCAGACCCTGAACTCACTTCCTCCCATGGAAATCTACACTTACATATAGAGAATTCTTCCTGAAGAAGAACTGGGGGCTGATTGAACAGCTTCAGCACAACAAAGGATAGAGAGACCACATAGAAAATGGCAGGAGAGATTGGGATACAGCAACAATGGGAACCTCACTCCCAATGCTGCAAACTGCAGTGGAGAAGGATAGCACCGAGGAAACTGCACATAGATTTGCCTGCCCTCAGCCACAGAAAAAAAAGTCATGATTTAAAGGGAAACTAGACTATAAGTGAACTAATGCTAGAATATCCCCTCAATAGCAGGAGAACTGCTGGAACTCTCTCCAGGGTTGGAGACGCTGGTGAGCAACATTGTTTACATCCCCCCTCCACTTTGATGCTGCAGATCAGAATGGGGTCTGGGCACATTAGCCAGGCTGCTGCCTCAATGAGCACAGGGACCCTAGCCCACACCAGCTCTGGTCATTCCCCCAAGGTGGCCTCCTCTACTCTTGACTGCCTGAGCTCCAGTTTTCCTACCAAGGTGGCCTCAGTGTGGTGTATACCAGGACACCCCTGGAATGTGTGCACTATGACCCCAGCCATCTCACCTAGGTGGCATGGGTACAAAGTTCTCCAGGACACTCTAGGCTTTTGCCCACTTCAGCTGTAACCAACTTGCCAAGGCAGCCCCTGCGTGGAGCGTCCTGGAAAACTCCCTCCCTCCTGTGTCCTCTTCATCTCCAGCTGTCCCACTAGGAGAGCCCCAGTGAAGAGGGCCCCAGAACTCCCAGGCTGTGCCTGCTAACCTGGGGAAGGAAACACATCCAGGTCCAGTAAGCAAAGAGATTCCCAAACAAGATGAACACAATCAGGTACACACCAAGGCATATAATAATTAAAATATCAAAGATTAAAAATAAAGAGAGAATCTTAAAAGCATCAAGAGAAATGCAGTTAGTTACATAAGGGAAACTACATAAGGCTATCAGATTATTTTTCAACATTGAAGGTCAGAAAGGAGTGGCATGATGCATTTAAAGTGCTGAAAGGAAAAAAAAAACAACCCAAAACCAAGAATACTCTACCCGGCAAGGTTATCATTCAGAATTAGAAGAAAGATAAAGAGTTTCCCAGACAAACAACACTTAAAGGAGTTCATCACCACTAAACCAGCCTTAAAAGAAGTGTTAAAGGGATCTCTTTAAGTGGAAAAAAAAAAGGTCATAACTAGAAGAAATTTATTTATTTTTTTTTAAAAGATTTTATTTATTTATTTGACACAGAGAGAGAGAAATTACAAGTAGGCAGAGAGGCAGGCAGAGAGACAGGGAGAGGAGGAAGCAGGCTCCCCGCTGAGCAGAGAGCCCGATGTGGGCCTCGATCCCAGGACGCTGAGATCATGACCTGAGCCGAAAGCAGAGGCTTTAACCCACTGAGCCACCCAGGCGCCCAACTAGAAGAAATTTATAAAAGGAAAAAATTTCACAAGTAAAAGCAATCGTATAATAAAGGTAGTAAACTGATCACTTATGAGGCTAGTATGAAGGCTCAAAGGCAAAGTAGTAAAATCAGTTATATAAAAATTAGTTAAGGGACTCACAAAATAAAAAGATGTAAATTATGGTAGCATATACATAAAACATGGAAGAGGAGAGTACAAACATAGTGCTTTGAGATTGTGTTCAAACTTAAGTGACAATCAACTTAACATAAAAAGTTATATACTTAAGATGATATATATGAATCTCAGGGTAATCACAAACTAAAATTATAATAGATACACAAAAAACAAAGGGAAAGGAATCCAAGCATAATAGTAAAGAAAGACATCAATCACAAGGGAAGAGAGCAAGAGAAGAAAGGAACAGAGAACTACAAAACAACCAAATCAATGACCAAAATGGCAAAAGATGCATACCTATCAATAATTACTAGATGTAAATGGTCTAAATGCTCTAATCAATAGACATAGAGAGACTGAATGGATGAAAAAAAAAGACTCAACTGTATGTTGCTTACAAGGGAACCACTTCAGACCTAAAGACACATATAAACTGAAAGTGAAGGAATAGAAAAAAATACCATGCAAACGGAAATGGAAAAACAAATAAACAAACAAACTCAGATAGCAATACTTAAATCAGACAAAATAGACTTGAAAACAAAGATTGTAATGAGAGACAAAGAGGGGCATTACACAATGATAAAGGGATCAGTCCAACAAGAGGATATAACAGTTGTAAATATCTATGCATCCAACACTGGAGTACCTAATCATATAAAGTAAATATTAACAGACCTAAAGGGAGAAATTAAAAATAATACAATAATAGGGGACTATAAGACCCCACTTACATCAATGGATAGATCATCCAGAAAGAAAACCAATAAGGAAACAGTGGCTCTGAATGACACAGTAGACTAGATAGACTTAACAGATATATACAGAACATAGATAAAAAAATAGCAGAATATACATTATTTTTTCTTAATTTTTAAAATTCATTTTAATTTAATTAAAAAATTTTTAATATAAATTATAGTTAGTTAAATACATTCTTTTCAAGCTCATGTGGAACCTTCTCCAGGATAGATCACATAGTAGGCCACAAAACAATATTAAAAAAGTTAAGAGATTGAAATCATATCAGGCATCTTCCCAAACACAATGGTATGAAATTAGGAATCAACCAGAAGAAAAAAACTTGAGAAAACACAAACACATAGAAGCTAAACAACATGCAATTATGTAACCAATGGGTCAATGAAGAAATCAGAGTAAATTTAAAACATCCTGGAGACAAATGAGGATGGAAACAAAATGTTAAAAATTTGGGAGATGCAGCAAAAGCAGTTCTTTTTTGAAAATTTTGTTTTTTTAGAGAGAGAGAGAGAGAGAGAGAGAGAGAGAGAGAGAGCACAAGTTGAGGACTTGAGAGTGGCAGAGGGAGAGAGAAAGAATCTTAAGCAGGTATGGAGCCTGACACAGGACTCTATCCCAAGGCCTTGAGATCATAACCTGAGCTGAAATCAAGAGTAAGACACTTAACCAACTGAGCCTCCAAGGTGCCCCACAAAAGCAGTTTTAAGATGGAAGTTTATAGTGATACAGGCCTACCACAAGAAACAAGAAAAATCTCAAATAAACAATCTAGCCTGTATGTAATTGGTGAATTGTATGATGATGAATTGTACGTAAATGATGAATCCCTAAAGGCTACTCCTGAAACAATTGTTACACAGTATGTTAAGTAACTGGAACTTAAACAAAAATTTGAAACTAGAAAAAACAAAAAAAAAGAGTTTTTAAAACTTAAATAAAATAATTTAGAATTATTCAGATTTGGGGTTTTTCCTCCTACCTTTTTGAGTTTTACTTCTAATTCATTTTTAGACAGTTATGCCAGCTCTGCTGGCTTGACAATATCTTCACAAATTGAAAATGAAAAAAAAACCCAAAGTTTGAAAACAAAAATGTTTAAAGATTCATAAAAAGTTGTAAAAACCATCTCTGGTTTACCAAAATTACCAATATGTGAAGAATCAGTAACAAATTACTTTTATCTTTTTAAAAGATTTTATTTATTTATTTGAGATGGAGAGAGAGAGTGTGGGAGAGCTGGAGCCTGGGGCAGAGGGAGACGGAGAAGCAGGCTTCAAGCTGAGCAAGAGCCAAGCCTCATCAGGCTTGGCTTAAGCTCACGACCCCCACGTCACAACCCCAACATCAGGACCCAAGCTGAAATCAAGAGTCAGATGGTCAACTGACTGAGACACCCAGGTGTCCTAGTAACAAAACTGCTTTTGAATCAGTTGTTGACTCTTTCTGTTTTTCCACTATATTCTCCTCTGGCAAGCTGATCCATGCCTACTCTGGGGCTGGATCTTCTTGGATAAATTAGAGCCCTGACAGGTCTTCTTGGACACCTCAGATATTTGCTATCTTATTCACTTCATTCAGCAGTATTTATTGATCACTCATTACGTGTTAGGCACAGGGGGAACATAAGTCAGACACCTACCCTGTCCTCAAGAAGTCTATTGGATGAATATTCACAGTTGACAGTCATTAATGTTGATTTACTGCGTAGCAAGGATTGTCAAACGCAGACGTTATAAAGCTTTCCATGTGAAAGAGAAGTGATGATGTCAGGCTACAAGAGAATCTCCATAACGAGTACAAGACAGTTAAAAGATTTAAATTGTATATATGGACCACATCTTCTTTATCCATTCTTCTGTTGAAGGGCATCTCGGTTCCTTCCACAAGCTATTGTGGACATTGCTGCTATGAACATTGGGGTGCATATGGCCTTTATTTTTACTACATCTGTATCTTTGGGGTAAATACTAAATACCCGGTAGTGCAATTGCTGGGTTGTAGGGTAGCTCATTTTTAACTTTTTGAGGACCCTCCACACTGTTTTCCAAAGTGGCTGTACCAACTTGCATTCCCACCAACAGTGTAAGAGGGTTCCCCTTTCTCCACATCCTCTCCAACATTTATTGTTTCTTATCTTGTTAATTTTTGCCATTCTAACTGGTGTAAGGTAGTACCTCAGTGTGGTTTTGATTTGAATTTCCCCGATGGCTAACAATGTTGAACCTTTTTCATGTGTCCATATACACATGGAATATTACTCAGCCATCAGAAAGGATGAATACCCTACATTGGCATCAACATGGATGGAACTGGAGAAGATTATGCTGAATGAAATAAGTCAAACAGAGAAAGACAATTATTACATAGTTTCACTTATTTGTGAAACATAAGGAATAGCATGGAGGACATTAGGAAAAAGAAGGTAAAAATGAAGGGGGGGAAATAATAGGGAGAGATGAACCATGAGAGACTATGGACTCCAGGAATCAAACTGAGGGTTTTAGTGGGGAAGGGGGTGGGGGGATGGGTGAGCCTGGTGATGGGTATTAAGGAGGGCATGTATTGCATGGAACACTGGGTGTTATACGCAAACAATGAATCATGGAACACTACATCAAAAACTAATGATGTACTGTATGGTGAGTAACATAACATAATAAAAAATTATTTTAAAAAGGGAAGATTTAAATTGTTTAAGATTAATTAGGTCCTTGGTTTTTTTTTTAAGATTTTATTTGTTTATTTAACAGAGAGAGAGATTACAAGTAGGCAGAGAGGCAGGCAGAGAAAGGAGGAAGCAGGCTCCCTGCTGAGCAGAGAGCCTGATCCAGGACTCAATCCTAGGACCCTGAGATCATGACCTGAGCCGAAGGCAGAGGCTTAACCCATTGAGCCACCCAGGTGCCCCAGGTCCTTGGTTTTGAAAAGTTGCTTAAGTCCATAATAAATATGATGAAAATTATATACTGTTAATCCTGTTTTTGTACTTGAGCTCTTTCAGAAAGGACTTTAATGTGTTACAAAAACTTACTGTGGGAAAACCAGTTTTTAAATCAGAAGCCAAGCACTATGTAACAGACTCTGACAGTATCTTACCCAATACCCATTATCCCAATCTTCCTTACTCAGAGAACCCCAATTTTGTTTGGGGCAGCAATAAACCCAACTTCCCAAATGCATACCTCAGGGTGGTCACATGACCTAGCTCTAGCCAGTGAGATTTAAGAGAAATCTACTGGGTAAGGTTTCTAGAAGGGCTCCTTTTTTCCTAATAAAGGAAAACAATTTAGTTTACTAGATCCTTTAGTTTTTTGCCTTATGCTTTTTACTCCTTTATTCTTGTGTAGAACACAGACAAGATGCTTAGAAATTGAGCAGCCATTTTACAACTCTAAAGACATAAAATATGCACTAAAAAAATTGTGAAGCAGAAAGCTGTAAGGATTATCTTGTGCAACTGGATGCACCCTTGGGCTGGCTACCTTGAATTTTTTTGTTTAAGAAAAACACCCTGGGTGGCTCAGTGGGTTAAGCATCTGCCTTCTGCTCAAGTCATGATCCCGGGGTCCTGGGATCTTGTCTTGCATTGTGCTTCTTGCTCAGTGGGAATCTGCTTCTCCCTTTGCCCCTCCCCACTGCTTGTGCTCACACACACTCTCTCTTGCTCTTCCCCCCCTCAAATAAATAAATAAAATCTTTAAAACAAAACAAAATAAAAAACACCTCTTTTGCTGAGCTACCACAAAAGGGTTTCTGTCACAGTCAAATGCGGTCCTAACTGATACACTCTACCTCAAAAGGGAAAGGTTTGCAGGGAAAATATTATAATTTTTATTAGGAGAATAAGAAAAAGTCTTTCTTCTTGTTTGAAAAGCAATGGAATTTCCTGCAAAATAAAAGTTCTTTTCTTTTCTTGGTCTATATCTGTCTGCGATGGAGAGCAGGATATCTAGATGAGCAGGAAATACAAGCTAACTCCTGCCCTCTGATCAAATGAGATCAAGATATTAGATTTTGTTTACTGGAGCAGTGCCTTCTAAAATGTGCCACAGCACAATAGGTTCTTGAGATGTACCTCAGGAAAAAAGAAAAGAAAAAGCCTTTTCTTGGTCAACAAGTCAGATAGATATTGAATATAGAACGCTTTCCTCTTAGAAATTTACAGTAGGCATTATGATGTTACAAGCTCTGGATAAATCATTCAGTACAAAAAATTGGCATAACATTGTTTGACCCAACCCCTTAATAAGCTATTTTTTAATTGAAGTATAGTTGACAAACGATGTTATATTAGTTTCAAGTGTACAACATAGTGATTCAATAATTCTCTACATTATGTGATGCTCACTGCAATAGATGTAGTTACCACCTCTCACTATACAAAATTAACTATACTCCCTATGCTGTACTTTTCATCCCTGTAACTACTTATCTTATAACTGGAAATTGGTACTTCTTAATCCCCTTCATCTGTTTCACTGATTCCTCATCCCTCGTGGCAACCACAAGTTTGTTCTCTGTATTTGTTTGTTCATTTCTTTTGTTTTTTTTTTAGAATCCACATATAAGTGAAATCATATGGTATTTATCTTACTCTGTCTGACTTATTTTACTTAGCATAATATACTCTAGGCCCATCCATGTTGTTACAAATGGCAAGATTTCACTCTTGTTTATGGCTGAGTAATGTTCCATTCTAGATACACCGCCTCTTCATCTTCTCACCTACCAATGGACACTTGGGTTGCTTCCATATCTTGGCTATTGTAAATAATGCTGCAATAAACATAGGGGGGGCATGTATCTTTTCTAATTAGAGTTTTTGTTTTCTTTGGGTAAATACCTAGTAGTAGAATTACTGAGTCATGTAATATTTCTATTTTTAATTTTTTGAGGAACCACCACACTGTTTTCCACAGTGGCTGCACCAATTATATTCCCACATACTGTGCATAAGGGTTCCCCTTTCCCCCGTATCCTTGCCAACACTTCTTTTTCCTTTGAGTCTAGTTGACACGAAATGTTACATTGGTTTCAGGTGTACAACGTTTCTTGTCTTTTTGATACTAGCCATTCTGATTGGCGTGAGGTCATATCTCACTGTGGGTTTGATTTGCATTTTCCTGATGATGAGTGACGTTGAGCATCTTTTCTTGTGGCTGTTGGCCATCTGGATGTCTTCTTTGGAAAAATGTCTATTCAGGTCTTCTGCCCATTTTTATTTTATTTTTTAAGATTTTGTTTACTTTTTGTTGGGGGAAGAAAAAGACAGAGCACAAGCAGAAGGGAGGGGCACAGGGGGAGGGAGAAGCCAACTCCTCACTGAGCAGGGAGCCTGATGCTGGACTTGATCCCAGGACCCTGAGACCATGATCTGAGCTGAAGGCAGATGCTTAACCGAGTGAACCACCCAGGAGCCCTTCTGCCCATTTTTAAATTGGATTTTTTGATTTTTTTGTTGTTGAGTTATATGAGTTCTTTAGATATTTTGGATATTAACCCCTTATTGGATATATCATTTGCATTTATCTTCTCCCATTCACTTGGTTGACTTTTCATTTTGTTGATAGTTTCCTTTGCTGTGCAGAAGCTTTTTGGTTTGATGTAGTCCTATCTGTTTCTTTTTGCTTTTGTTTCCCTTGCTTGAGGGGACATATCCAGAAAAATGTTGCTAAGGCCATTGTGCAAGAGATTACTGCCTATGTTTTCTTCTAGGAGTTTTGTGGTTTCAGGTCTTACATTTAGTTCTTTAATTCATTTTGAGTTTCTTTTTGTGTATGGTGTAAGGAAGTGGTCCAGTTTCATTTCTCTGTATGTAGCTGCCTGGCTTTCCCAACACCCTTTATTGAAGAGACTGTCTTTTCCCCCATTGTATATTCTTGCCTCCTATGTCTAAGTTTAATTGACCATATAAGTGTGGATTTATTTCTGGGCTCTCTATCCTGTTCCATTGATCTATGTGTGTATTTTTCTGCCAGTAACATACTGTTTTGATTGCTATGGGTTTGTAGTAGCTCTTGAAATCTGGGATTGTGATACCTCCAGCTTTGTTCTTCTTTCTCAGTATTGTTCTGGCTTTTCAAGATCTTTTGTGGTTCCATACAAATTTTAGGGTTATTCGTTTTGGTTTTGTGAAAAATACAGTTGGTATTTTGGTAGGGATTGCACTGAACCTGTGGATTGCTTTGGATAGTATGGACACTTGAGCAATATTATTTTTTCTAATCCATGTGCATGGTACATCTTCCATTTGTGACATCTTCCATTTCTTTTATCAATATCTTATAGTTTTCAGAGTGCAGTTCTTTTGTTTACTTAACTAATTTTTTTCCTAGGTATTTTATTCTTTGTGGTGCAATTGTAAATGGGGTTGTTTTCTTAATTTCTCTTTCTGCTACTTCATTATTAGTGTATAGAAATGCAGGTGACTTTGGCATATTAATTTTGTACCCTACAAAACTTTACTGAATTCATTTTTTAGTACTAATAGGTTTTTGGTGGAATCTTCCAGGTTTTCTATGTATTATATCATGTAATATCATGTCATCTGCAATAAGTGACAGTTTTACTTCTTCCTTTCTGATGTGGATGCCTTTCATTTCTTATTTTTCTCTGTTTGCTGTGACTAGGATTTTCAGTACTATATTGAATAAAAGTGGCATGAATGGACATCCTTACCTTGTTCCTGAACTTAGAGGATAAGTTTTCAATATTTTCCCATTGAGTATGATGTTGGCTATGGTTTTTTAATATATGGCCTTTATTATGTTGAAGTGTGTTCCCTCTAAACCTGCTTTTTTGAGAGTTTTTACTATAAACAGATGTTGTATTTTGTCAAATGCTTTTTCTGCATCTACTGAAATGGTCATATGGTTTTTCCTGTTCATTTTGTTAATGTGGTATATCATGCTGAGTGATTTGCAGATATTAAATCATCCCTGGAATAAATCCCACTTTATCATGGTTAATGATCCACTTCATGTGTTGTCGATTTCAGTTTGCTAATATTTTGTTGAGGAGTTTTACATCTATGTGTGCCAGGGATATTGACTTGTAATTTTCTTTCTTTGTAGTGTCTTTGTCTGATTTGGGTATCAGGGTAATCATCATAATAGGACAGATTTTGGGGGCACCTGGTGGCTCAGTCAGTTAAGCATCTGCCTTTGACTTGGGTCATGATCCCAGGGTCCTGGGATTGAGTCCCACAACAGCATCCTTGCTCAGCGGCAAGCCTGCCTCTCCCTCTGCCTGCTATTCCCTCTGCTTGAGCTGTGTCCCCCCCTCTCTCTGATAAATAAAATCTTTAAAAAATAGGATGAATTTTGAAGTTTTCTTTCCTCTTTACTTTTGGAATAGTTTGATAAGGATAGGTATTAACTCTTCTTTAAATGTTTGGTAGAATTCACCCGTGAAACCATCTGGTCCTGGAATGTTTGTTGGGAGCTTGTTTTATTACCAATTCAATTTCATTACTAATAAGCAGTCTGTTCAGATTTTCTATTTCTTCCTGATTCAGTCTTAGAAGATTGTATGTTTCTAGAAATTTATCCATTTCTTCTAGGTTGTCCAATTTGTTGACATATAATTTTTGATAGTAGTCTCTCATAATCCTTTGTATTTTATGGTGTCAGTTGTTACTTCTCTTTTATTTCTTTTTAAAAGGTTTTTATTTTAATTCTAGTTAGTTAACACAGTGTTATAGTAGTTTCAGCTGTACAATATTTCAACAATTCCATAGATCACCTGGTGGTCATTACCAATCCCCATTACCTATTTAATCCATCCCCCACCTGCCGCTCCTTCAGTAACCATCAGTTTGTTCTCCATAGTTAAGAGTCTGTTTTTCAGGACCCCTGGGTGGCTCAGTTGGTTAAGCAGTTGCCTTCAGCTCAGGTCATAATCCCAACATCCCGGGATCGAGTCCCACACTCGGGCTCCCTGCTTAGCAAGGAGCCTCCTTCTCTCTCTGCCTCTGCCTGCTCGTGCTCTCTCTTTCTCTCTCTGACAAATAAAAAAATCTTAAAAAAAGAGTCTGTTTCTCGGTTTGCTTCTTTTTCCCCCTACATGTTCATCTGTTCTGTTTCTTAAATTCCATATATGAGTGAAATCATATGGTATTTTCTTTCTCTGACTTTTTTTCACTTAATATTATACTCTCTAACTTCACCCATGTCCTTGCAAATGGCAAGATCTCATTCTTTTTTATGGCTGAATAATATTCCATTATATATTATATTATATACATATATTATGTATACACACATATATAATAATATATAATATAATATATATTATATACTATATACCATATATTATATTGTATCATATATTATATCATATCATTTTGTATTATATATTATATTATATATAATATATATCACATATATACATCACACATATATAATATATAACATATAATATATATCATATATTATATATATAGAGGATATATATATATATATATATATATATATATATATATATATATCCTTCTTTATCCATCCAACCATCAATGGACACTTGGGCTGCCATAATTTGGTTATAATAAATAGTGCTGCTATAAACATAGGGGTGCATGTATCCCTTTGGATTAAGTGTTTTTGTATTCTTTCAGTCAATACCCAGTAGTGCAATTGCTGGATTGTAAAGTAGTTCTAATTTTAACATTTTGAGGAACCTCCATACTGTCTTCCACAGTGGTTGCACCAGTTTGCATTCCCGCCAACAACCTTCGATGTGTGAAGAATATATTCCAGAGCACATACTGTGAGACCAACAGTGCATGAGTGTTCCTTTTTCTCCACATCCTCACCAACATCTTGGGTTTTTTATTTTAGCCATTCTGATAGGTGTGATATCTCATTATAGTTTTAGTTTGCATTTCCCTGATGATGAGTGATGTTGAATATCTTTTCACGTGTCAGTTGTCCATCTGTATGTCTTCTTTGGAGAAATGTCTGCTCATGTCTTCTGCCAATTTTGTAATTGGATTATTTTGGGTGTTGGGCTGTATAAGTTCTTTATATATTTTGGATACTAACCCTTTATCAGGTATATCATTTGCGACTATCTTCTCCCATTCTGTAGGTTGCCTTTTAGTTTTGTTGATTGTTTCCTTCATTGTGAAGCTTTTTATTTTGGTATGATAGCAGTAGTTTATTTTTGCTTTTATTTCCCTTGCCTCAGGAGACATATCTAGAAAAATGTTGCTATGGCCAAGGTCAGAGAAATTACTGCCTGTGCTCTCTTCTTTTATATTCATTATTTATTTCTAATTTTACTGTACTGTGTCTTGTGACTATAGTACTTGGAATTTCTACCTTTTATATTAAGAGCATTTTGAATTCAAATACTGAAATGTAGTTGTGAATGATTCATGTGCACTTGAAAAGAAAATGTAATTCCTTGTCCTAATCATTAAGTTCTTATCACTTGACAGTTTAGCTTACATTATTTATTGTATTATTCAGCTCCATACTTTTAAAAAATTAGCTTTTTGTTTACTTGATTTGTCATATTCTAACAGCTGAGTGTCAAAGTCTCCAATCACACTATATGGTAGACCTTCGATGTATAAGGAATTCCAAAGCACATATTGTGAGACCATATGATTTTCATCCATAAATGCAAAATAAGTATAACTGAAGATTTCCTCCTTTACACCCTTGATGGGGTTAATCATGAGTAAAGACTGACAAAATCGGCTCTTATTAGTAGAGCCAACAAAAGGCTATGGAAGAATGGAGCAAGGGGTTATTAATTCTTCCTGGTGAAGCCTTCACTAAGAAGGTGATATTTGATGTGGACTTAAAAGATGAATATGCTTCACCATGTAGAGAGGACATGTTGCGAAGGCAAAAAAATGTGAAATTATCCAGAAAACATGAAGTAATCCAGTGTACTACTTTAGACCATGATAGGGAGTGATTGGAAATTCATAGGAGTCAGAGTATGAAGGGTCTCTGTTGAACTTCACGATGGACCTATTATATGTATGGGGAAGCACTAAACTCTCGGACTGTAAGTACAAAGTGACATCCAATGTTCTGGATATCACTCAAGTACTCTCCTCACTTTCTGCCTCCATGATTCCCACTGAAGGCCCCTGTACATTTGACCTACTAGGGTCACCAGCCTGGCCACTCTTTGTAAATGTCTCTTGCTGTCCTCACACCCCGTGATTAAGTCTCACCGATCATTTCCTTTGAGGATCACCTCATACAAAGTTACTGTGACATCTGGAGTAAGGAGCAAATCCTTAGAGTATTAGAGTATCTCAAAAATATTCAGGGAAGGAGGAGGAGAGATAAGGGAGAGCAAGAGATTGTATTGTGGTGTAAAGGGTAAGGATGAAGAGAAAAAATATGGGGGGAATGAATTTTTAAGAAGGAGCATGTGGCTGATGCTAATAAGAAAGCAAAGGCTTACAGTGGAATACCTTTGTTTTTTGTTTTTGTTTTTGTTTTTGTTTACTCTAGGTATAGCCTCATTGCCATGTGTGCCCTTGAGATTCTTTTCTGAAAAATATCTGCTGTAGTTTGCTCTTCCTGGACAACCCAAACAGGTGAGAACAATTCAAATCCAATTCCCCCTTTTATTCAGTTACCTTTTATGAGGTTTTGACCCATTCAATTAGCCCCAGTGATTCCTACCATGGCTTCTCCCAATCTGATAAGCTCCCAAGTCAGATCAGCCACTTTCTCTATATTGCCAGCAGTGTTCTCTGCCGTACCAAGGGGTTTGAACTTTATCTTGTAGACCAGCATTTGCAAGATTGTATTTAGAGAGACACAAAATGTTCCATGCGATGGTAATAGGGGTTATTTGAAACAAGGGTTCCATCATCATGTAAGTTTGGGAAATACTAAGTACTCCCTTTTGGATAGTCACAATGCTCATTAGTGTAGTGCTAGGGGCTAGGGGAAATGAGGAGATGTTGGCCAATGCCAATGGATACAAATTTCCAGTTATAACATTAATAACCTCTGGGGATCTAATGTACAATATGATAACTATAATTAACAATAATGTATTATATACTTGAAAATTGCTAAGAAAGTAAATATTAGGTGTTCTCACCACAAAAAATTATAATTATGTGAGGTGATGGATGTTTTAACTAACCTTATTGTATCTCTTCTACATAATGATTTCATTTCCTACGGATACCCACATGTGGGATTGCTGGATCACATGGTAGTTCTATTTTCAATTTTTTGAGGAACCTCCATCTGTTTTCCATAGTGGCTGCACCAATTTACATTCCCACCATTAGTGCATGAGGATTTGCTTTTCTCCATATCCTTGCTAACATTTATCTTCTGTCTTTTTTGGTTGTGATCATTCTAACAGATATGAGGTAATATCTCTTTCTGGTTTTAATTTTTATTTCCTTGATGATTAGTGATGTTGAGCATCTTTTTGGGTACCTGTTGGCCATTTGGATGTTTTCTTTGGAAAAGTGTCTATTTATGTCTTCTGCCCACTCTAAAATCAGATTATTTTTTAGGCATTGAGTTGAATGAGTTTTTATTTTTTTTAGATTTTATTTATTTATTTGACACAGAGAGAGAGATTACAAGTAGGCAGAGAGGCAGGGAGAGGAGGAAGCAGGCTCCCTGCCGAGCAGAGAGCCGGATGCGGGCCTCGATCCCAGGACGCTGAGATCATGACCTGAGCCGAAAGCAGAGGCTTTAACCCACTGAGCCACCCAGGCGCCCTGAGTTGAATGAGTTTTTAAATGGTTTTTTGACTTTTGTTCCTTTACTACGTGTTTTTTCTTTTACTATAGTTGACACATAGTATTATGTTAGTTTCAGGTGTATACCTTTGTTGTGTTTTTAAATGTGTCTTTTGTTGGTTGCCTTGTGAAGGAAGAGATATCTGTATTTTTATTTATTCTTTTAAAATTCTCAGAATACAGCTTTAAGAAAAACTTTTAAACAGAACTTAGTAAGACTTCAAAAATATAGATATAAAGTGGATTTCCCATTGTAGACTCGGGATGGTAGCAAATACCTTGGGGTTATGGTGCTAGAGGACCATCAGGAGGACAAAGTGACCTATGTGAAATGCCTCTGCCAACTGAAAAGTAATCCTGAGTAAGGTGCCTTTGATTTATCTGAAAGGCATGCTTGTTAGTTTGCAACACTTGTTAGTGTTGTGGAGATAAGGGAAGACTTTCTATTTGGAGACAGCAAATTACCACACAAAAACCTGTACATGAATGTTTGTAGCAGTGTTGTCCATAGTAGTCCAAAAGTAGAAACAACCCAGAAGCCCATCAACTGATGAATGGATGACAACTGTTGGGTATATGTGCAATGGGATATTATTCAGCCATAAAATGAATGAAGTATGGACACAGGCTCCAATACAGATGAGCCTTGAAAACATGATGCTAAGAGAAAGAAGCCAGTCCTAAAAAAACCCACATAGTCTATGATTCCACTTATATGAAATGTCCGGAAATGGCAAATCCACAGAAATGGAAAGTTGATTAGTGTTTGCTAGAGGCTGGGAGAGATGAAAGAATGAGGAGTGACCGCTAATGCATACGGGCTTTCTTATTTGGGGTGCTGAACAATGTTCTAAATTGGTGGTAGTGGTTGCACAATTCTGTGAATATACTAAGTACTACTGAATTTTACACTTTAAACAGGTTAAACTTATAAAAAAATCCCAATTAAAAAATGTATTACGACAGAACAGCAACAACAACCAGAGTGGGGGCTACTTGGGCTGTTTGGCTAACACTTGAGTCTTTCGGGACGTGGGGGCTTAGGCTTAGGAAAGAAGCATGTCCGTGCCTAGCGTGGCCATGGCTGGGCCTGAGCAGCCTCAGGATGCCCCTTTTCTTGGAACAACAGAGTGAAGCTCCCCTAGTAGTAGTGACAGCTACTAGGAGGGCTTTGCGGCAAGGAAAGCGTTCCTAATGTCCTCCCCTACCACACATAGCCTTCTCTTGTCCCCTTTTCTCCCCTTCTTGGTCAGCAGTAAATGAGTCTTCTCTCCAAGGCACATTTTCTTGGGCATGCAAGCCTGTTCAGTCACAGGAAAAGCAGCTTTTGGGTCTCTGAGCAGCCATACTGGGTCTTGTGCTGGTCAAAGAGTTTGCGCAGGGCATCCATATAGAGTGCATGATATTTGTCCACCATTTCCTGGCTCGGTTTTTCTATTTTGGGCACCGGCAGGGGCTCCCCAACTGGAGATGGGAAAAGAGAAGGGGCAAGCATTAGAATCTTCTCTTCCTTTAACCTCCTTCTTCCCTGGGCCGAATCCACTCACTTGCCAAGTCCACTCGCAGATTCTCCCTCTCTGCTGCCCTTTTCTTTGGTGGGGGTGGGAGGGGAGGGCTGAAGTTGGGGTCGGGAAAGAGCTGAGATGTCCTTGGGACTGAAAGGAGCACTCACCCACAGTGATAATAGGCAGCGAGTATGGCAGGAGCCCATTGGTGCCTGGGAGGAAGCCTCTTCCATAGAAGACGCAGAAATAGAAACCAAAGATTCTGCGGAAGCAGCTCTGGAACTTGTACATCCAGCTGTCCTTGTGGAATTGCACCTGATCATACACCTCAGTTTCTCCAAAAGTG
Organism: Ailurus styani; assembly: GCA_002007465.1. Taxonomy (NCBI): domain Eukaryota; kingdom Metazoa; phylum Chordata; class Mammalia; order Carnivora; family Ailuridae; genus Ailurus; species Ailurus styani. The sequence goes on along the minus strand of LNAC01000363.1, from coordinate 514,217 downwards.
AAGGTGGGGACCAGATGAGCCCTGAAGGAAAATCCCGATTTATTTCTCAAACACAGGCTAGACTGAAAACGACTCAGGAAGAACATTCGTTCCTGGCCGGGTTCCCAGCTATATAAAATCCCTGCAACATAAAACATTTCTTCTTGCACCAAGCAGGGCTCCCATATTTACTGTCTCTCATCTTGAAATGTTCAAGTCCACTGAGAATGCTATCTCTGGGCCAGGATCACAAGGACAAGATATGTGGGTGGAGGGAAGGAAGAGGGTTTTGGGCAGAGATCCCCAGAAACCTGTATCATGTAAAGAAAAGTTTCCAGGAAGTGTCATACAGGGAACTATCTGACTCTGTTTCTTTTTTTTTAATTTTTTAAATTTTTTAAAAATTATTATTCTTTGCCCCAGGGGTACAGGTCTATGACTCATCAGGCTTACACCTTTCACAGCACTCACCAAAGCACAAACCCTCCCCAATGTCCATAACCCATCCACCTGATCCCTCCCCTGCACTCACCAAAGCACAAACCCTCCCCAATGTCCATAACCCATCCACCTGATCCCTCCCCTCCCACCCCTCATTGACTCTGTTTCTACTAGTAGGAAGCATAGAGGTGACGATAATATCTCACAGATGCATATATTACGATATGCCCATCCCCAACAGGGACTATGCATAAGGTATTCTGTCCCTTGAGATGACAGAAGAGAAAATTTGTGTCCCTCTCAGGCCATAGGAAGAAAATCAGGTTCCTGAAGTCTTCCTGTGAGAGAAGAGTACAGAGAACATGGCCTCTCTTATACAAATCTTTGTGAGTTATTAGTAATCTCTCTGCACTCTGATATATGTTACGTTATTGGATCCTCACAGCAGAGACAGTGAAGGGCACAGTGGAGGGGTGACATTTTCTTTATCTTACAGATCCAGAAGCCCAGGTTCTGAGGGGGAAAGTTCACTCAGGCAGTCAGTGAATGGCATGACCTGGGTTAGAATCCAGGATTCCTTCCTCCCTGCTCAGAACTCTCTCCCCTACATTAGGCTCCAAACTGATGAACAGGCCACTCAGGCAAGGTCCTTGGATGAACTACTTTTCTTTGAGTCTGCAATAGGACAATTATCTCTGTGTTCAGTGGGCTGGCCTCCCAACGTCATGGTGCACCCCATAATTCCCGCCTTGGGCACCTGCTCTTTACCTCCTATCTTTATCTGTCAGTTAGAGTGGCTAATGATTATCTACCACTTACTGTGTGCCAGACACATTTGGTGTTTTATTTAAACCCCACAATCACCCTATGGAGTAGGTACAATTAATAGTAGCCACTTTATGAAAAGGAAAATTACCAAGACTCCAAATGGTTAAGTAATCTGTCTCAGAAGGCACAGTAAGTTATGGAACCAGGGTTTCAAATCGGGCCCCCTGACTTCAGATTCTGTGCATGTACTCACCATACTGTACAGCCTGCCCCTTGCACTTACGTTAACAAACAGATACAGATATTGATATTGCTGGAGATGATGTGGGCATCATCTGTATATTAGGGGAGCCCTAGCCAAGCCCCCTGATAACGAATCTGGGTTTCTGGTTTGGCTTCCTGAGAACCGGCCTGGCTAGTTTAGAAGGAGTGGATGACATTAAACATTTTAAAAACGCTATGGCCAGGGGCGCCTGGGTGGCTCAGTGGGTTAAAGCCTCTGCCTTCAGCTCAGGTCATGATCTCAGGGTCCTGGGATCGAGCCCCGCATCGGGCTCCCTGCTCAGTGGGGAGCCTGCTTCCCCCTCTCTCTCTGCCTGCCTCTCTGCCTACTTGTAATCGCTCTCTGTGTCAAATTAAAAAAAAAATCTTAAAAACGCTTTGGCCATCTCCCTTGTGCACTAGTAAGTTCCATGAGGGCAAAATTCATGTCTGATTCATCTTGGCATTATGTAGCAGGTGATGCTGCTCAGAGAAGGCCACCCCCCCCCGCCCTGGGAGGAACTCCTACCCATGCTGGAGGGCTGTGCGCACAAACCCCTTGCGCTTCTGGAGGATGAGGGTGGTGGTGTTGGGCACACTTTGCAGGGCCTCTCCGACCCCTCCTATCACGATGCCCACGAGGTTCCCAGTGCCGTAGCTTAGCAGGTAGTCAATCGCTGGCTGACTCACAGAGCACACACCTAAAGAGAATCAAGGAGCAGAGAGAGGAGCAATACAAGGAGTGGGGGAATGGTGAGAGGGAACACCCTCTGCTCTACACCCCATTGGCCTGGCTATGCGCCCTCGGTTCCCATGAGTCCAGGAAGGAGAATCAGTGAGATGGGACCAAGGGTGGGGAGAAAAGGAGGTTGAGGGCAAACCCAACATGTTTCACTTTGAGGCAATATCTCTACTTCATAGGAGGCTCTAGGTTGAAACTATAGCAGGAAGGTTTGCAGTGGGATAACCAGAAGGACTTTCTGAATCTGAACTATAATCTTACTCTTTTCTTTTCTTCTTTTGCCACTAAATAGCAAAAGTTATTCTTTACTGAGCATGTACTCTGTGGCAGGCACTATAGCCAATGCTTTCCTTGTATGCTCTCATTTAGCCATCACAGCAAATGTGAGGTTGGTCTATTATCATCAGCCTCACCTCACAGATGAGGAAAGTGAGACGGGTAGCTTGCTCAAGACCACACAGCAGGTGGCAGAGCCGGGATTCAAACCCAAACAATTTAGCTCCAGAACATATGCTTGTAACTACTATGCTCTGGTGGGAACGGGTGAGAGGTGGTTGAGAGGTAGGGGATGAGCCTTCAAAAGGTGCATCTCCCAGCAGAGAAATGGGCCAGAAGCTCCAGTAAGTATGGTCCGAAGTACCTTTGGCCATGAGGTACTCCCTAACAAAGGGGATCTTGAAGAACCAGGACAGTGTGGCCAAGTGGGGAGTGATGCCTGGGAAGACCTTGGAGAACCCTGTGGCTTCCGTGCAGAAGTTGCAGAAGGCTCCAAAGGTCAAGAGGCCATGAGGGTGAACCCCCATGAGGTAGTTTTGGTCAGGCGACAGGTCTTTAGTCTTCTGGATCTGCAGTCATAGAGAGAAGTACCAGATGTGGTGAAATGACATCACGTGAAGAAACAAGGGTGAAGACACTGCAGGGGTCAGGGTGCTCTCTAAAGCAGAGCTTTTCTTTCTTTCTTTTTTGAAAAATATTTTATTTATTTATTTGACAGAGAGAGACACAGCGAGAGAGGGAACACAACAGGGGGAGTGGGAGAGGGAGAAGCAGGCTCCCCCCTGAGCAGGGAGCCCGATGTGGGGCTCGATCCCATGACCCTAGGGTCATGACCTGACTGAGCCAACCAGATGCCCCTAAAGCAGAGCTTTTCAACAGCTAGGCCATGAATGGGTTTCTGGGGGCCAAGATATCGGTCTCCTCAGCCCCTGGAAAACCAGGTAGGATTTGGGGGAGCTAAAAGTGCTGGACCTCTTCCCCATAGCCGGCTGCAAGTAGTTTCAGCCATTTGTCTCAGTGCGCCTTATGCATGGTATGGCCAAGCTCTGCTCTAAAAATCAGGGCAGTGTTAGTTGTCTACTCCAAAGAATGCTCCGAGGATCAGCATAGAAGTACATTTCTACATCGTCTTCCTGCTATTTTCTCCTCCCAACCCCCTTCCGGTTTCTGCCTGAGCAACTGCCAATTGAACTTGAAAACCCTGCCAAAATATCACCACGTCTGTGAAGCGTTTTCTTACCCCTCATCTGAACTACTTGTGTACTTGTACCAAACTATAAATACATACTTGCTTGTCCTTCTCACTAGATGGGAGCACCTTGCTGACAGATTGCATCCTACTTGCTTCTCTGTACCTCTAACATGTGGTAGCGCAGGCTTTCAATCAACGTCTGTTAAACTGAACTGAGCTGAATTTGCATTTCTGCCTGTGTCATCTGGTAGGTCATACCAAGGGTGTCCAAAGTACGCTAGCAGAGTAGCGAGTACCCAGCTGCAATGTTGGGTCCTGAAGGATGTCCAGCCTGCGCTGAGACATCTCTGGGATTCTCGTTTTTCTTATGGACAGCCCTAGTTATTTGGCGTAAATGCCTAGTATCTTGGGAACTGTGGGGGATGCTGGGAAAGAGACACTTACCATAATGGGGAAATAGTCCCTGATGTGGGTCCAGGCACACCAGTTCCTTACCCAGGCTGAACGCCTGCCACCTGCGACAGAAATATCAGAGGGGAATGGTGTCTGTGTGCGCCAACCCCATCCCTCCTGCTCCCTTGGAGCTTTCCTAACAGCATGGAGGGACCATGGCTCTGCTAGAGAGGTGGAAAAGGAAGATGCCCCAAGACTGTCCTGGCTGGCCCAGGTCCTGTGACTCTGAGAACTTGGATGAGAGGCCTGTGGCATGGCGAGTGGGACTCCCTGGTTATAGGTTAAGCTGGAACATTCTCAGGCCATGTTCTTTCTAGGTTTGTGAGTCTTACCTTGCTCTGGGGTCTTCCAGTCCAGGAAAAACCAGGTGAAGTAAAGCACCGGCAGCGGCCACAAGGATGTAAACAGCAAGTAAATGAATAATGGCTGCAAGATACAAACTGATAAGGGAGCAGTTCAGATCAAATTGTGCTGCTGGCAGAATTGCTCAGGTACACTCCCATTAAGAGCCCTCCAAACTACCCAAGCCTCGGGTCCTAGCCTTCTGCACAGTCCAGCTCCTGCCCATCCAGCATCCACGTCTGTTTGTCTTTCAAATATTTCCTCTATCATGTACCATACACCAGCCCTATTTCTCTAATTCCCCATCATCTCTGTCCACTCACCATCCTTCTACTCTTGCTCCCTGTGTGCCACCAGCACAAGCAGGCAAGCAGTAGGCAGAGGGAAAAGCAGGTTCCCCGCTGAGCAGGGAGCCCGAAGACTTGGGGCTCAGTCCCAGGACCCTGGGATCTTGACCTGAGCTGAAGACAGACACTTAACTGGCTGAGCTACCCAGGCCCCACCCCCTCCCCATTTACCATTCTTGTCCTCTTGCCCATTCACCATTCCTTCCATTATCACTATCTCTCCACACGCTACCACCCAACCCCCTCCCAGAATGGAAAACTCTATGGTTTAAAACATAAGCTATACTTCTCCCAGTCTGTAATTCTAATGCTTCTTCTGTCCCACTCCCCATGCTTCCTTATGCTTATGGGCATATCATGCCAATTCCCTGGGCCTCATTTCCCCTTTCCAAGTTGTGAGGGTTAAGAAGTGGCTGAAATTAGCCAGATCTACTCATACCCATCATGACCCCGTTCTACCCCTCTGCCTGTTCTCACTGCCTCCTGTGGCTCTAACTCTTCCTTCTCCAGGACACTGGTGGGACTCAAGACTCCTTGGCTTTACTCTGTAGTACCATTTGAGATGATCAAAGTTAGACATGAGAATTCCTATGAGCATGAAATTCACTCCAGATCTGGTCCTGGCCTCTGACTCTGGCTTTTAGCCATGAACTCTAGGATCAGTACTCACATATGGCAAGGTAGCTCAAGGGCCATTGCAGAATCATCAGACTCTGGAAGTGTGTAGGCTGCTTGAAACAAGGCATGTTGCTCAGGAACCTGAGGAAGACAAAGATCCCAGAACACTCTTCCAACCAATGGTGCCACCAGCCTCTCGAAGCTTGCCTGATAGTGAATGCGTATGATCAGGAGGATTTTCACCTGCCCTTCTCCTTCTTTGTCCTGCCCCACACCTACGACCCACTGTAAGAGGCAGGCTTTGGAGTACCAAGGACTGCCCTATCAGGTCTGAGCCCTGGGCCCTGGCCATTTGCCCTTTGACTCTTTCCTGAGATTAAGACATCAGATTGAAGAAAGCTAAGAAGGACTGCCATCTAGTCCTAGGGACGCAGCAAAAGAAGGGAAATAGCTTTCGCAGTCCACTCTTTGAGACTACAGGGGTTGTGATCTCAGGGAGGTGGCTGGTAGGGAGGAAGCTCTGGGGGGCTTGTGGGGTGGGGAGGACCTAAGATTAGTTTTTTGTTGAGACTATTCCCCTGAGGCAGTCTGGCTTGGGATGTCCCCCTCTTTTAACTTGCTATTACACACAAAACTAGAGAATGCAACAAATTTTTATCTTTGTGTTCATGTTTTTTGTTCATCTTCAGTACTACTAGAATTTTGCCATACTTGTTCCATATATTGCCCCGATTTTTTTTCTTGGAGTATATTAAAGCAAGTCTGAGATATCATGTCATTTCAGCCCTAAATACTTCACTGTGCATACAAAAATTGGAATGTTTTCTTCCAAACTCATGCCACTACTACCCTTAACAAATTTTGTAATTCTCAAATAATACCTAATATCTCGTCCACATTTAAATGCCTTTTTACAGTTGGTTGATTTGAACCTGGATCCAAACAAGGTTTACTGATTGCATTTGAATGTTATGTCTCTTAAGTCTCTCTCTAATTTTTTAAAAGATTTTATTTATTTATTTGACAGAGAGAGATACAGTGAGAGAGGGAACCCAAGGAGGGGGAGAGGGAGAGGGGGAAGCAAGCTCCCTGTTGAGCAGGGAGCTGGACGTGGAACTTTATCCCAGGACCCCAGGATCAGGACTTGAGCTGAAGGCAGATGCCTAACCACTGAACCGCCCAGGCGCTCCTCTCTTTTTTTTAAATTTTTCATTATAAAATAAAACTTAGATACAGAAACCACTTAAAATAAATGTATGGCTTAATAAATTATTAGACGACAAATACCTTGCAGCCACCACTACAACAAGAAATAAAACCCCAGAAGCCTCTCATTTGCCCCATTTCAATCATAATCCTCTTCCTCCTCCCAAAATAACCATTATCCTAACATCTTTTTTTCTTTTTCAAAATTGTTTTGGCTAGCTGGGGTCTTTGTGGTTCCATATAAATTTTAAGATTGTTTGTTCTAGTTCTGTGAAAAATGTTGGTGGTATTTTGATAGGGATTGCATTAAATCTATAGATTGCTTGAGGTAGTATAGACATTTTTAAAAAGATTTTACTTATTTATTTGAGACAGAGAGAGAGTGAGAGAGAGAGAGCATGAGAGTGGGATGAGGGGCAGAGGGAGAGGCAGACTCCCCACTGAATAGGGAGCCTGGTACAGGGACTCCAGGGTCATGACCTGAGCCCGAGGCAGATGCCCAACCAACTGAGCCACCCTCTCCTAACATTTAGAGTAATCTTTTCTTTGCATTTCTATGGTTTTATTACCCAAGCATACTTCCTTAACAATTATGGTTTAGTCTTGCCCATTAAAAGAATTGATAAGTTCCTTAAATTTTCCTTTTTAAACTTTTTATTTTGGAAAGTTTAAGATTTACGGGACAGTTGCAAAGAGGGTGTGGAGCGTCCCCTATACCCTCTATCCAACTTCCTCTTATGTTAACATCTTATGTAACCATGGTATAGATATCACAGCTAAGAAACCAATACTGGTACATCACTGTTAATGTCAGAGTTCATTTGAGTTGCATGAACATTTTCTCCTAATGTCCATTTTCTGTTCCAGGATCCCACCAGGTATCACATTGCACTGAATAATCATGTCTCCTTAGTCTCCTCCAATCTGTGATAGTTTCTTGATCTTTCCTTTATGACCTTGGCATTTTTGAAGAGTTTGAATTTGTTTTCATTTACAGGTTCCTCCTGCATCACTTTCATTTCCTGACGTTATTTATGCCTTGAAGAGTCCACATTTGACCTGGAGAATTTTTCACTGCCTGGACTTTGTTCACTGCATGCTCATGGTGCACTTCAGAAGGTTCCTCTGTATTTCCTGAAGATTGACATCTGGATTCAAGGACTGGGTCAGATTCAGCCTTGAGTCCTTTGGCAAGATCTAAATTTGCTCTTAATACAGAACAATCCTCCTTCCTGCCCTCTTATTTCCCATGCCATTGGCCTATTGAAGACTGTTCTCCCTTAGAGTAAGCCAGTCTTCCAGGCCTCAGCACCCACTCCACTAAACAAGGGTGATGGTGTGGAGCCTTGTCCCTAAGTGAGTCCCAAATACAGGCTAAAATGAGAAGGGGAAAGCGAAGCCCTCATTCCTCTCTCTGACTCCTGTCTCTTACTGTGTCGTAACTTCATGCCCAATGAAGCAAAATGGAGTTGTAAGTTTATTTTTATTTTTGTTTTGGGTTTTTTTGTCTTTTTTTTTGCTTTTCACACCTGAAGACTGTATGCTTCTAAAAGGGTAAGGATTATACCTAATTTGTCAGGGCCTCTGCCCCTAAGGCCCTTATTATTGAATGAATGATCAGTGAATGAGTATCTTAGTTTGAGATCTTGTGATCCATTCTTATGGGTAATGAAATCACTGGAGTCCTAGGGAGTAGTGTAACCTGGAGACCTGAGAGGGGGACAAGAAGCTGTGCAGAAATCTACTATAAGGGACACATTACAAAAGGGGAGATGAAGAATGAGAGAAAGGACAGGCAGCTGGTGACCTTTGAGTTGGTTTGGCAGATGTGGTGGGCCCTGGCCACTTCAGGTCTTCCCGCTGATTGGATACCAGTCTGGCCCTTGAACAAAGACTAACACTCAGGTATTGCAGCATCACAGCCTACATAGGTGTTGACATCCTTGTGGTTGAGGGTGCGGACTAGCCTCTGCTAATATAGGGGAGAATTAGCCTTCTGTCTTTCCATAGTAGAATTTTCTGAGCCAACATCAACTCCCTCTCCACATTTTCTCATCTTTCTAAATTGTCTTTTCCTGGGATTGCCCTGGATTAACTTTCTTTTTTTTTTTTTAGCTTTTTTGGTAATTTGTTTTTTTATTTAAATTTAATTAGCTGACATATACTACATCATTAGTTTTTAATGTAGTATTCATTGATTCACTAGTTGCGCTTATGCCCCGTGCTCATCACATCATGTGCCCTCCATAATGCCCATCACCCAGTTATCCCATCCACCCACCCACTTCCCCTTCTGCAACCCTGGGTTAACTTTTAATAATTTGTGCATTTGCAGTTTTTCCCCCTCTGTTGTCTCCCGTTGTTTCTGAGAAAAAGGTAGTAAGTTGTTGAGAAGACACTCACGCTACAGTGCTGACTCATACATATATTTTTCCTTGTGGCAGCAGATCTCATCCCTTATTTTAGTGTTTAAAATTTATGGGCTTCCACATGATAATAGTGGTATTTTTAATATTCATTGATTGAGAAATATGGAATAAACTCAAGCGCTAAGAGTATACACCATGACAGCATACAACACATCATTTGGAAAAATATGTGCAAACATATTCATTCTAGACAATGCTTGGGTCATGTGGGAATTTCCAGAACACTTGTAATAATTAAGTTACCCACCCCCCAGCAGTTTGCTACCTATAGTCTGGAAACAGTGGTTGTTCAATTTTTTTTTCAAAATGGAAACTAATTTATTGTTTTTCCTGATTATAGAAATAATCCATGTAAATCACAAATATTCAGACTACTCAGGAAAGCATAAAGGGAACAAAAGTCACTTATAATCTCATCACCCAGAAATAACCAGTTAATGTTAACATCCTGGTGTTTCTCTCTCTTGACTTTTTTCTGTAGAAACATAGACATAGATACAGTGTCACTGTGAAGAGTTTGGGCTCTTGCATCCAACATATCTAGGTCTGTTTCTCAGCTCTGCCACTCAAGCGAACTATGGCAAATTACTTACCCTTTTCCTGCCTAGTTTCCTTATCTGTAAAAAGACAAGTATAATACTTACTACCTACACCATAGTGCTGTTGTATGGATAAAGTGATTAATGTAAAGCACTTTGTTCAGTGCCTTGCTCATGTATATACTTATATTTAAAGCTCAGTAAATGTTAGTTATTATGTATAATTTATTAACCAAATATGGAATCATAGTCTGTGTATTGTTTGTAACATACTTCTTCACCCAGCAGTATATTGTGGACATTTTTCATGTCAATTTTCTTCTCTGACAACATATATAGCATTTTATTATATGGATATGCCATGATTTATTCAACTAATTTCCTGTTACAGAGGAAGCACAAGTTTTTAGACATGCTTTTTCCATTATCTGGTCACTCTTCTAGGTCTTCTACTGGTAGGTGATCAGAAACCCTCATGTACCTGCAGATTCTTCGGTGGCACTGCTCAGTTTCCTGTCTTCCAATAGCTTTTAGGATTTGCTGATACATAAGCGTGATGCTTCCTCAAACCTTTGTTAACCTGGGAGGGGTCAGGGACCAGGAAACCGGGTCATCAGAATCAGCCTCTCTCTCCAAGGAGATGACTGGGTCTGAAGAGAGGGTTTGACTTTTTTCTCCAAACAACTCAGGAAACAGAGCTTCATGAAGGTCCTCCCAAATCCTACTAGACCCAGCAGGGCTGCTGCTTAGATCCACCTCAGCTCCCAGTCAGGGAATGTTTAAATGTAAGCCAAGTCTGGACTGTGAGGATATGTCGAAAAATGGGACTCGTGAGCTGTGGATCACTGAAATCAGCCTGTATCCAGGAAAAACTGGGGTAAGGTATCTGTTTTATCAATATGTTAGTTTCTATGATTTTATAGTATTTTCTTTTATTTTTGAGGAAAACAATTAATCTAGTCTCACCTGAACTAAGGGTGAGAGTGATTGCAATTTCTTAGGCCAGAGACTTTCTTGGTATGTGGGTTGTCCTGCCCATCCTGAACTATGTCAAAGAAAATGGAGTGATGGCCAAAAGAAATTAGGAAACCCAGGAATGTGAGAAGTGGTTGTTAGTAAGCATACTAATCCTTTCTTCTCTCTCTTTCTCTCTCTCTCTTTTAAACGTGACCTTACAGAATTAATCATAAATCCTTTGGCTGATGATACAGTCTTATTATTGTTTCATGATGTCCCTCTTCTCAATCTTATCTGCCAATATTTATTGATTCATGTTTTTCCAGTAGGGATTTCCCTCTTGAGCACTGCACATGAGACGTAGTGTCTTGTCCCTGGGTCACAACTCAGCAGCTAATTGTCTGGTCTTGGCCTTTACTTCCTTTTCAGACGCCTGAAGATACCTTCTTGATGCCAGAGCTCTGGTAATGAAGTTCTTCTTTCCCTTATCTTCTGGCCTGGTAAGGACTTACCAGAACAGCATCAAATACTCAGGTGAGTTCTGTCACCATAGGATATTGAGAGAAAATATCCAAAGCAGGTCATGGAGAATGATGAACAGGCATCAGTAATCCCCCAAGCTAATGGCTGGTCATATGGAGATCTAGATATCAGAAACAAGGTGAAGTTCTAAGATCTGGGATATCAACACGATGTGGAGGCCAAGGCAAGTATAAACCCCGAAGCAAAGCCATTCCAAAAAGTGACAGGGCCAGTGGAAACCATTCAGTTCTGGTCCTAGGTCAAAGGTGAGTGGGGATCAGACGAACAAGTGAGCTTGATCTCTCTGTCCAGGTGATTAGAACAATCAGACAGGGGTCTTGCCACTTCCCTGCCAGCTTTGGCAAGCCAGTCCAGGTTGTCATGCAGTGTCACTGGCCAACCTCAACTTATCCACACAGTGACACTGCCTGCCTCTGACTATCTGCCTATTCCTTCTAATCCTGTTTTGCATTCTAAACAATTGGGTGCTGGGCGCCTGGGTGGCTCAGTGGGTTAAAGCCTCTGCCTTCGGCTCAGGTCATGATCTCAGGGTCCTGGGATCAAGCCCTGCATCAGGCTCTCTGCTCAGCGGGGAGCCTGCTTCCCCCTCTCTCTCTGCGTGCCTCTCTGACTACTTGTGATCTCTCTGTGTCAAATAAATAAATTAAAAAAAATCTTTAAAATAAATAATAAATAAATAAATAAAATGAACAATTGGGTGCATTCATGCTGTGTGGTGTGGGCAGAAATAACCAAGCTGGGGGTGGCAGGGATCAAGGATTTGTTTAGTGCAGTGTGATAGGTGGGGAGTGAAAAACAGAGTTTGCAAAGAAAGAAACTGTCATATCACAGAATATGGCAAGACAAATGCTAACTGGGAAGCTGCTTCAGCTTCTCTAATGTCATTGGACTCCAAGCAACTAAATCTGTCAGTCTGAAGGGGAATGGTTTATGGACTGCGAACTTTCTGGTGCCTACGCACCCACCCTCAAGGGATTTTTGTAACTTACAGGTCCCGGCACCAGTTAACAGAATAGCAATTTATCTGAGAGGTTATACACGCGATACAGTAGTTTACCCCCACTGGCCCCTTGATGTTGCTCAGATCTTACTTTCTCACCCTTTTCCCCCTTGGTGCCAGAGAGACGACAGGAGTCATAAAGAACCATAAAATTCTTCATCTTATCTTCTGGGAGAAGCTAGCTGGTGTGGCCTGACTTTTTCCAGGCCCCCGCCTATCTTACAAGGTACAGTACAATTGCTAAAGCTACTGTAGCCGCAGGCGGGTTCCCTCTCCACTGCAGGGTAGTGGTGAATTACATCAGCTAGTATTGTCCTTAATCTGTTATTAAAAAAACAAAACTTCATGTGTGGTTTATTCAGTTTATGGGAATGAGAGAAATGCCTGTCGTGTCCCAACACCATGACCTGTTTACACTTAGGCGTCAGGGATATCTAGGAGGGGCCAAGATCTACAAGCTGAGCCACATGTTGCAAACTCAAATGTCTCTAGGGAATGGAGAAGCTGGAAAGGAGGGGACAGGCTGAGAGTTTCAATAGGGAATGGTGGGGATTGTGGTGAACTAGGAAGGGTACGCTCCTTTGAAAGCACTTCAAAGTTGGTTTTTCCATCTATCTACCACTTTGACTCAACAATTGCCAGTACTTTTCATGTTTATTTTATCTCTATTTGAATGTATGTACATACGTATGTGTACGTGTATGTTTTCATTTTCTGAAACATTTCAAATTTTAAAAACAACAATAACTGTACTGTCTAAACAAAGCTCAACTGCAAACAGATTTGGCCCAAGGGCTGGTAGTTTGTGACCACTGGGGAAGAACTGGTATGAAGGGCACACACAAAGTGTGGGGTGCCTGGCTGTCTAGTCAATATCAAGAAATCGGACATGAAACAAAGGGCGGGCGGAAATAGCCTGGGCTGCTAGCTCTTCCCCAACCCTCTTGTCCTAAAAAGAGTGTATAATGCTTTTCAGATTGGATAGGGTTTTTTTTTCTTTGTATTATTGTGAACTAAAGAATAATCATGAGAACACATGTGTATGTACCACACCGCTAAAGAAATAGAATGTTATCTGCAGCTTCGAAGGCCCTACATGCCTCTCCCTAATATTCCCCTCGTCTCCTCCCTGCCATGAAACACCACTATACTGATGAGTTTTTCTATTATTCCCTTGCTTTTATTGGTGTTTTTTTAATTTGTCAGAGATTTGTATATTTTATTTATTTTTTCAAAGATGCAGTTCTCTCATGTATTCAATTCTATATATTATATAATTCATTACTATTTGGTTACTCATTTATATTTTCTTTTTATTATTATTATTTGCCCCAGGGGTACAGGTCTGTGAATCATCAGGCTTACAACTTTCACACCACTCACCAAAGCACAAACCCTCCCCAATGTCCATAACCCAGCCACCCTATCCCTACCCTCCCACCCCTCAATAACCCTCCGTTTGTTTCGTGAGATTAAGAGTCTCTTATGGTTTTAAGAGACTCCTAATCTCACAAAACAAACGGAGGGTTACTGGGGGGTGGGAGGGTAGGGATAGGGTGGATGGGTTATGGGCATTGGGGAGGGTTTGTGCTTTGGTGAGTGGTGTGAAAGATGTAAGCCTGATGATTCACAGACCTGTACCCCTGGGGCAAAGAATAAAAATAAAATTAAAAAAAAAGGAGTCTCTTATGGTTTGTCTCCTTCCCGATCCCATCTTGTTTATTGGTGGTTTTATCATATACGTATATATGTATCTGTAAACAATAAAACACTGTTTAGTCTTGCCTATTTATATATATATGCACATACATGTATATGTATACATACATAAGATGGTATTCTGCTATGGCTTGATTGCTTTCACTCAACACTAAGATTTTGAGGTTCATCTTTGTTGATCTATGTAGCTCTGTTTTCTGTATTCCAGTGTATGAATATGGATGTATATACCATGATTTATTCATCCATGCTCTTAGTGATGGATATTTGGGTTGTTTCCAGCTTGTTTTTGTTACTACAAACCATGCTTCCAGGACATTCTTTTTTTTTTTTTAGGACATTCTTATATATGTCTTCTGGTGCTTATGTATAAAAATTTCTCTGAGATACATGCCTAGGAGTAGAACTGCTGAGTCATAGGTTCCATGCATATTCAATTTTACTTTAACGGACCTTTTAATTTTTGCCAATCAGTTTAGTGTTGAATGCTACCTTGTTGTGGCTTTAACTTGTATTTCCCCAATTATTAAAGAGGTTGAGAATCAGTTCATATACTTATGCACACTGTTTCTTCTGGAAAATACTTGCTTATGTCTTTTACTATTTTTCTGATGCTTGTTTTTCTTTTACTGCTTTGTAGGAGTTCTTTGATATATAGTCCGTATTCTAATTCTTTGTCAGTTAGGTGCTATGAATGTTAATATACCCATCTGTAGTAAGGTGTAGAGGACATAGCTCTGGAGCCAGACTGCCTGGGTTGAAATCCCAGCTCCACCCTTCACTAACTGTAATCTCAGGCAATTAACTTCTCTGTGCCTCAGTTTCCTTAACCTTTTCATTTTTCTTATCTGTGGAGTACCTAACTCATAGAGTTATTGTGCCAATTAATGAATTAATATATGTAAAATACTTAGAATGGCACCTGGCCTGTAGTAATTAACATATTTCAATAGTTATGTTGTTTTGATTTGTTCATTGATTTATCCTAAGGACCATTATCAGTGCCCAGCACATAGTAGGTGCTCAATAATATTTGTTGAATGAATGATCTTTCTCTTAGTGTGTAGATTCTTTTTACTTTCTTTAGAGATGTTTCAAAGTTATTAATTTTAATGCAGTTGAATTTATCAATCCTTTCCTTTAAGGTTTGTTACTTTTTGTGGGTTAATAAAAGTTATTCCCCACTTTGTGGTTATGAAGATATTTTTCTATGTATTTTTCTAAAAATTTAAATGTTTGATGTTCTTTTTTAAAAAGATTTATTTATTTATTTGAGAGAGAGAGATAAAGAGTCAGAGTGCGCCAGCAGGGGGAGTGGCAGAGGGAGAGGGAAGGGGGAAGCAGGCTCCCTGCTGAGTGTGGAGCCTGACACAGGGATTGAGCTCCCAACCCTGAGCCAAAATCAAGGGTCAGAAGCTTAACCAACTGAACCACCCAGTCACTCCAACCAACTGTGTCTTAATGCAGTGTTCTAAGACTGGGGTTACAGCAACAGTGTAGACAAAGTCCCTGTCCTCATGATGCTTACATTCTAGGGAGAGAAAACAACAACAGATATATATATATATATATATATATATATATATATATATATATATATATATATATATATATATGTGTGATGGTAAATAAAAACACAATA